>LPNX010797490.1:0-28182 GCA_001517045.1 Pseudotsuga menziesii | reverse complement strand
TCCTATGTTGGCACACAAAAGGACATTTATGGATTGAAGGTTGCCTAAAACACTATAGATGGGCATGTTATGAAATACATTCATTATCCATCTAGCTTTTCATTTTTACCTTTTAATATGTCAATTTCTGTACGCATCTTTTCCTATATGCAACCCGCGTACATACGTGACTTTTCCTACAGCATGTCGCGTACTGTACACGAGTATTTGTCAATGCAACTCACATACAAATCTGTACGTGGGTTTCCCTTAGAGTAACTTGCGTGTCATACGCGGGTTGCCAGTATCAATACTCACATACACTTTCCTTTGATATTAAAAATAATAAATTGCGATTAGTTGAGATTTGTTAAGCGCTTAACTATAACCATCTTAACTGTCTCAACCTCCTCAACCCTCGAAACTGCCTTATTTAACTAAGTATAAATAAATGCCTTGGGGAGGGTATTAATCAATAATACTTGGAGAGTAAAGTTATGCTGGTGGTGTCTATTCAGAAGTCTTTAGAGCAGCAGAGCTCAGAATCCTTTGGTTGCAGAGGAGTCCTTGTTTCAGGCATTGGGTTGTAACCTTAACTCATTCACTATTGTTAATAAAGAGATCCTTATTCCAAATTTGTTTTGAATGTCTTTCATGTATCATGGTTTGATGAATATTTATGATTAAGCACTCTATATATTGTTTATCTAACCTATCCTATATACATGTATAAGCTTGCACTTGGAGGATTTTCTCTTTACAAGTGAAGGAGAAACACACCCGAAAGCTTTGGAGGAGAAGCAAAGCGGAAGAAGACAAAGCTAGGATCAATCGTCGTGAATTGGGTGAGTCTATCCTATCTTCTTGTTTCCTTTCTGTACTTTAAAGTTGATTGCCTGCAAGTTTTAAGAGTATGTTGGTAACCCCAGACCTTCGGTTATAAGGTGTTTATTTCTGTACAATAGAACTAGTGACTCTACTGGGGAGCCTAGACTGTTGTAGGTTATTTCTGTTACCCTTAACCAGTCTTTACCTTGAGTTTGTGTGTGGTATTTTATCCCGGTTCATGCTTACCATAGTGTTGGAAGGCCTTGTGGATTTTCCTTCTTTTTGAGAAAATTTTGTACCTGTATGCAGGTTGCTCTCATACACAGTCGCATACATAGGCCCACATACGTGGGTTACGCTCTAGGACAGTCGCGTACAATACGTGAGTTTCCCTTCTACACAGTCGCGTACAAGCCTTGAAATAGGGATTTTTGGGCTAGGGTTTGCTTGTCCCTGTCCTTTTATGATTCATGTTTATCAGTTGGCCCTCTTTATAAACATTGTACTATTAATCTGATGACCTTGGTGGCCACACCTTGTGCTTTCTTGTGAAGCCCTTGAGTTTCTTTTGTTTGGATTGTCTTCTATTTGCATTTTGAAGTAGGTTTGTCTGGTTGGGTTAGAGGCTGAAGTGCTTTTGTCCGAATCAATGATCAGGGTTTTGGGAAATGTTTTTCCAGTCTATCTTTAGATAGTGATTGGTTTGTCACTTACCTTCATGAGTTTTCAGTGATTTCTTGTCATTGTACCCGCCCAAGCTAATGTTCCCAGTCTTCCCTTGTTGGTTGATTCTTGGTTTTATTAACCTGTTTACTTCAGTTTGCTTATTGTATACAGTTAATTTGATCCAAGTATACTCAAGTTTTAGTGCATTTTAGGTGCATAGTAGTGTTTGAGTGTTTTAAAAAGTGAAAAGAAAAACATCTGCAAGCTTTTTGCATTTGTTTTTGCATAAGTAGTTTTCATCTCAGTTTTAAAATATAATCTCAAAACTACAACAACATAGTCTTAGTTTCTCTTTATCATTGCATTTGTTCATCAATTATTTTTTACAAAAATAAAAAGAAGTTTGCTTTAGCAGTGGTAATTTGCTTTGAAAAAAATAAATACACCTTTACTTTTTTATTTCTTATCGAGTCAAAAACACCATAGTTCATCACTCCATTTCCTTCTGAGTAAGAAATAGCCCTTTAAAATGAACGCAATAATTAAAATTTATAAGTAATTTTTATTTTTTAGGGGCCATCCACCTACTAGCTTAGGCTAGACTTGTGGGATAGGAAGTGTAAACTTCCCATAAGTTTTAAAATTTAGACGTAGTGGACCATTTGATAGGTATATCCTTGTCTTTATCAATTGTATCTGGGAAGCTCCTCTCAAAAGGGAGTCAAGCACAAGGCTGCATGGAGGCATTGGACTGAGGAGATAACCCTCTAATTCCTTGTCAAAATGTAAATCAGGACTTTTACGCATCTGGGGATTCTGTCCTAGACAGAGTTTTGAGTTCAGCTACCCTACCCATGCGTACGTGCCAAGGATTGCGACTGTCCCCCCGAACTGTTGGTATAGCTAAGGTAGCCTTTAGTCTCTTGACATTTAGGGTTCATACCTAGGTAAACCAGAAGGCTATTTCTGGTTCACCTTGGATGGGCTTGGAAGGTAACCCCTGTTGTAAGTGTAGGAGGGCGGTGGGTGATTCCTTCGCTTGTGCCTAAGAACCACTTCAAGGACGCCAAGTAATCGTTCTTCAACTTTCTTCAGGAAAGCATATATTTCACCCTTGTTGACTGTTTAAGGCTTTAGGAAATTTTATAGTGTTTGCTCTGTGGTTTTGTTTGTGTTTAGTTGGATTTAGAGTGTGATTTGACAAAATTTCAATCGTGGAGGACCAACCTATAAGAAGGTCAGGAAGGTTGCAAAACCTTCCTCCTCTCGTCACATTGGAACCTCCACCTCCACCCCAAAGGTGGAGATTGGACACGGATGGTTCATTTGAACTGGTAGGAGTAAGTGAAATTCTAGGTGAACCATCACTTATAGCTAACCGTCTTAATCTTGATACAGTTGAGATAGAAGACTTGCAGACTGACAAGTTTGCAAGGAATTTTAACACACCCTTGAATAATTTAAACGATCCCATGATCGTCCAAGTTAGACCTTTTGATTCACCTATTTTAGGTGTTCCTATGGGTAGGATTATGTCTACTACGAGAGAAATTTCTTTTGTTTTCACCTCAACCATTCCGACTGAAGGGGTACTACCTCCCCTAGTAAGTGCGCCTAGATCTAGCATACCTTCTACGCCTTTGACTCGAGCGAGCTGGGTGGTCCAACTACCGGTTCACTCACACTTAGTAGGTACTTCTAGTGATATGGTAACTGGGATTCCTAGGATACCTATTGTTCCTTCCTCCTTCACATACACTACCCAGAGTGGTCCGGTAGGATCCTCGACTTTCATCCAAGGATTTTCTTGGAATGGGGGGCACATTCCCCCATCCACTTTGTATGTAGGCCCATCAACTTCTTATGTAGTAGTGCAATTTGGAAACAATACCTCTTATGGGAAAAGTTTTCAAACTCCGATCTCGGCCCCATTTACGAGCTCTCCCTTTTCATTGTTTAGCGGAGGGATACCTACTCCTATTTTTTAGACCCCAGTTTCGATTGGGACGGCCTGAACTTCTTATATTGCACCTCCCACTCACAAACCTGTGGCTTACAGATGGAATCTGTTTCAAAGTAATCCACCCACTTCGCAACCGGTGGCAGGGGGAAACCCCACCTTTACTTATGGGCATTTGGGGGCAGGTCTCTCTAATCCCCAGATTGGCACTTTTAGTGCCCCGGTTTGACCCAAGCTTCCGTTCGTGGCAACGTTAAACTTGATAGATTTGTCTAAGTTGATGAATGACCCAGTGAGGCATGACCCCTCGTGGCCACCTATTCCCACCAAATTGCCATCAGACATCCCTAAATTTGAGGGCAAGGTTGGTGAAAATCCTAGGGCTCATGCCACCACATTTCATTTATGGTGTTCTTCGCATTCACTGAATGAAGATTCAGTTAGGTTGAGGTTGTTCAAAAGATCCTTAATAAGTACCGCAGAAAAATGGTACATTGAGTTACCTTTTGCTGCTTTCAGTAGTTTCTGGGACTTGGCTAGTGCATTCCTTAGCCACTTTCAGCTTCTGGTCTGATATGATTTCAGAACGGACTTGTTATCTACCTTTATGCAGAACAAGGAAACCCACATCTCGGATCATATCCAAGAGTGGAGGAGGCAAATGAGCCTTATAAAATCCACCATCCCTCCTGAGTTCTTACTAGAGTGGTTCCTTAAATCCCTGTTGCCCTACATATCTAAGGACATATCCACCTCAGGAGCGACGAATGAAGAAGAATCCATTCTCAGGGCCTAGCAATTGGATTTTATTTATTAACAATCTGGGATCTTGTATGAGATTATCCCTAAGGCACCAAGGCCTACCCACAATGCAGAGAAGCCTAAGTCTGGACCCCATGCTGATGGCGTGGTTGGGTCTGTAAACTCTCCCACCGTAGAGCCTTTGGCTAAACAACTTCATCAGTTGTCCGTCAAGCATTCTACGATGGAGGTAACAAAGGCTTCCCCCTCCCCCTAGAGTACAAATGTTTTTGCATAGACCTCTCAGAAGGGAAATCAGCATCTCGGTGGGAAGAAAAAGAGAGGAAAGAAAGGAGAGGGAAACCAAAACAAGCAGAAACCCATGAATAGTGCTGATGGGGGCAAGAAAGAAAAGAAGAAGGTTAAATTCCTGTGTAAGTTGTTCCACGAGGATCACCTTACTCACCTTTTTCCCCTTATGGAACAAGACCAGAAGCCGCTTAAAGCTCAACAACCGGCTATCTTGAAGGATCCTTTTCCCCAAGGGCAAAACTCTGTTTCAACTTCTAATGTAGCAGGGGGCACTCAAAATGCCCCTGACCCAAACTATATCAACAAGGTTCGATCTTTGACTTTGTTACAGACTAGGAATAAAAACTTTGAGAAAGAGACTTCTAAAAAGGGTAAGGTTATAGGTGAAACTTCTAACCCTCTCACGATAGAGAAGCCTATTGAAACTGTGTTGAAGATATCGAAAGGTGTCTTCAAGAAGACCTTGCATAACCCTAATGCTAGGGCTGCTTCAAACTACTCCATGGTTGAAGATCTAGCCCAAACCCCGTGTGCAATGTCAGCTTTAGAGGTGTTACAGAGCTGTCCCGCCCAGCGGGGTGCCCTCTTAGCAGCTTTAGGCAGCATGGATTCATTGAGTCTCATGGTGAAATATCATTTGTCTGATGTTAAAATTCACCTACCTTACCATGTAGCCTTATCAATAGATGTTATCCATGGTGGAAATACCATTGGAAGGGCAGTTGTTGATGAGGGTGCTTCTACATGTGTTATGTCCTTGTCCTGTTGGAAAGCTCTCGGATCCCCAGAGCTGGTCTCGTCAAACACTCTACTTACTGCTTTTGATGGAAGTTCATTCCGTCTGCATGGTATCCTACCGGATTTTGAAATTAAGCTGGCAGGGAAAGTAGTGTTTATTGAGGTGGAAGTGATTGATGCACCTTTGGACTATAATTTGCTCCTGGGAAGAAACTAGACTTATGCAATGTTCGTTATTGCGTCGACTGTTTTTCGTGTAGTGGTTTTTCCGCATGAAGGAAAGTTGGTTACTGTTGACAAACTTGATTTTACTCTAAAAGTCCATTTAGAGTCTAATGAGTCCACTATGCCATTGGTTGATCAATTCAAACCTACTGCACAGAGCTTGGGGGCTGGAATGTATGCGTCACTGATGGGCACATTTGATCTTCCAGCCCTGATTAACTATATTGGTTCTACTAGTGTGGGGAAGTCCATAGCCACGGTTTTTTATAGGACTGATCCTTGGGTTCTCCCTTCCCCCCATGAACCGAAAGTTCCCTTATCGACAGTGGAAGTATCTTACCAAGCTATCACTCAAACCATTGTTGATCCTATTCCGGATCCTCTCACAGTCTCAGAGGACCTGGAAGAAGTCTATTTGCCCGCATGGGCAGAAAACTCTTCGCACTCTACCGACTGTTTAGATATGGTTTTACCTTCTGATGAAGCCATTTTGGAAGCCATGAGTGGACGTGGTAAGATCTACGAGGATATTCACCATCGATCCTATTTTCTTCCAGAACTAAGCATAATAGAAAATCAAGAGTTTCATATGAGACTGTCAGAAGATGTTGATACACCCATCAATCCCTTAGCCAGGGAAGAAATGTTTGTCGAGGGGAATATGCAAAATATTTCTACTACTATACCTATCAACATCTTTGTAAATCCTGATGTCATGGAAAACATATATATAGGTGCAAACTGCTCTCTTGAAGAGATTGCTATCTATACTTCCTTGTTTAAGGAATTCTGCGATGTCTTTGCCTGGTCATTTGAGGAGATTCCAGGAATTGATCCACCGATTGTTGAACACAAAATCTGAACATATCCTGATGCCAAACATGTTCGACAAAAGTTAAGACCTGTTAACCTGCGCAAAGCGGCGGCTATGAAGGCTGAAGTTGAAAAACTGTTGAAGGCTAGTTTTATTTATCCCATAGCTTTGACAGAATGGGTATCCAACCTTGCTCCTATTGATAAGAAGTAAGGGACCATATGCGTCTATACTGACTTCAGAGATTTGAATAAAGCCTGTCCTAAGGACAACTATCCCACGCCATTTATAGACTAGATTATAGATGCTTGTGCAGGAAGTGAAGTGTTCTCATTTATGGATGGTTTCTCTGGATACAATCAAATTCAAATAAAACCGGAAGACCAACATAAAACTGCTTTCATTTGTCCTTGGGGTACCTTCGCGTACAAAAAATTTCCCTTTGGATTGAAAAATGTTGGGGCAACCTTTCAATGGGGTATGAAATTTTCCTTCCATGATATCAAATCCATTGTTGAACCTTATCTTGATGATCTTCCTGCTCATTCTTGTAAGAGGATTCAATATCCAGATCACTTACGGTTGATAGTTGAGAGATGCAGATTTTATAAAATTTGCTTGAATCCCCAAAAGTGTGTATTCTGTGTCGAGTCAGGAAGATTGCTCGGGTTCATTGTCTCTAATAGAGGCATCCAGGTGGATCCATTAAAAGTAGAGGGCATTGTAAATCTGCCTCCTCCTCGTTCTATCAGGCAACTTCAAAGCCTGCAAGGGAAGTCTAATTTTCTTAAACGTTTTATTGTTAACTATGCCAAGATTACCAAGGGTTTCATGTGCCTGCTTAAATAGGACACCCCATTTGTATGGGATGAAACTACACAACTCGCTTTCGAGGCATTGAAAAAAGCTTTGTTGTCGGCACCCTTACTGCGTCCTCCAGATTATTCTAGGGATTTTATATTGTATTTGGCTGCGTCCGAGTCGACCATTGGGGTAGTGCTGGTCCAGGAGGACGATAAGCTCGTAGAGCATGTCATTTACTATCTTAGTCATGCATTGGCTGGACTTGAACTCAGGTACTCCCACATTGATAAATTATCCTTAGCAGCTGTCTATGCTATTCAGAGGTTACGTCACTACATCTTATTGAGGACCACAACAGTAGTGGCAGATCTGAATCCTTTTCAATATGTTTTATCCCAATGGATTGTTGGGGGAAAATTCAACAAATGGATAGTCATTCTCCAAGATTTTGACTTGGATTTTCAGTCTGCTAAGTCTAAAAAGTCCTTAGATTTTGCTAAGCTTATAGCAGAATTTCCTACTGAAGAAGATGTAGCCATTGAAGATGACTCATTCCCAGATGAGCATATCTTCTTGATATCCACCTCTGATCCTTGGTACAGAGATATTCTTATATATCTCCAGACTTTGAAGTATCCTGCGGCTTCCTCACGGGAGGAACGACGTAAATTACGCCTTCATGCTAAGAACTACCTCATCATAGGAGATACATTATATCGAAGAGGGGTAGATTCCATTTTGCGTCGATGCCTTACCCATGAGGAAGTGAAGATTGTCCTGAATGATTCCCATAGTGGAGCATGTGGGGGTCATTTATCTGGGTTAGCAACGGCCCAGAAGATATTATGTGTCGGTTATTTCTGGCCCACGGTCTTCAAAGATTGCGTGGAAGCAGTGAAGCACTGTCATCCTTACCAACTTTACACCAAGAAAATGTGGTCACATCCTGCTCCATTATTTCCCGTTGTCTCGGTAGGCCCCTTCATGAAATTGGGGATTGATTACATGACATGCAACCCAGCCTCAGCTGGGGGGCATAAATATATTATTGTTGTTGTTGACTATTTTACGAAATGGGCAGAGGCAATGCCTACTTTTAAAGCCGACATGGAAATAATAGCTTTCTTTGTATTCAATTAGATTATAGCACAGTTTGGTATACCCAAAGTGATTGTCACTGACCATGGAAGTCATTTTCAAAATAGCATGATGACAGAACTGACCACTATGCTTGGATTCAGACAAGAACATTCATCTTCGTATTATCCACAAGCAAACGGTCAGGTTGAGGCTATAAACAAAACTCTGAAGACCATCCTCAAACGTACAATTGATGCAGCCCATTCTAACTGGCACATCATGCTATATCCTGCTATTTGGGCATACCGAACTAATGTAAAAAATGCTATGGGTTTCTCCCCCTTCCAACTCGTCCATGGAGTGGAAGCAGTTACCCCAATTGAGTGTGAAATCCCATCTTTAAAAATAGCTATTCATGTGTTACCCAATCCGACAGAGCTTGAAGAACGTCTAGTACATTTAGAACACCTTGATGAACAACGTAGAGATGCACTAACTACTAATCAAGCTCACAAGAATAAGGTCAAAAATCAATATGATAAGTTGGTCAAACCTTGGATTTTCTCTGAGGGGGAACTTGTTTTGCTTTGGGACCAAGACAAAGAACCCCTGGGGGCAAGAAAATTCAAGGCCATGTGGTTAGGGCCTTATGTCATGTCGAAGGTATTAAAGAAGGGCACATATGAGTTAATTGATTTTGATGGGAACAAGCTTCCTGAGCCTAGAAATGGGCTCTACCTGAAAAAGTACTATGCTTAGGCTTAGCACTTTTTCTTGTATTTTATTGTATGTATTTTTATGTACATTAGTTTGGCAGTTTTTGTTTTTTATACCATCTGCTGGGTGTTGTGAATGTCTTCTGAGAGGTATATAGGTTTCGTCGATGGCGCCAACCGCCACACTTGTAATCTAGCTTTAGCAGCGTGGTTCATTTACTCTCCCTCGGGACAGCTAGTTGTCGCAGGAGGCGCTTGCTTAGGTCCTGCTTCTAATAATATTGTTGAATATAGGGCTGTAATTGAGCTTCTATGGGATGCTTTGTCACATGGTATCACCCAGCTTGAAGTCTGTCTGGACTCTCAACTGGTGGTTTCCCAACTCAATCGAGCTTATCAAGTGCGAAACCCTATTCTATTACGTCAGTTCATGCAAATTAGGTTATTGGAAAGAAATTTTGAATTTATTATATTCAATCACATTCCAAGAAATCAGAATTCATTGACTGATGCATATGCTAATTATATTTTAGATTGGCATCTAACACACATTTCATAAAAATATACAGCATGCACATAAAAAAAACTTTTAAATAAACCGACAACAATATATATATATATATATATATGTAAGTATATGTCCATAGATAGGTCGATTATGATCCTCGGATCCAGTCATAACTGTATAATATACAAAAAATATACAAAATGTGGATCGCAGTCCATCAAAATGTCCTAGATCTAAACAGCACCACCCTAGTCACTTGGACCACCTTGGTCCCCATGGTATCTCTGTACTCTGACTTCCTCAACCTCTTCGGCTTCGACAGCCTCCACAGCATCTATGTACACAAGAACTACTCTAGCCACTCGACGCCTAAAAAGGCGTAACTAGATAGGTGGAAATCCAACCACAAAATCCTACATGACGGCCAGGATATACTCTATCCACAAGGTGGGTACTCTCTGGGTAAACCTGGCCAGCTTCCCCTCCAGAACCCTAATAAGCCCCAAGTCTTCACCTACAACAGGACGAACAAACATACGTGGATGCCCCTCAGGGCAGACCAATCCAATATCTGCATTTTGACATGTTTATAGGATTAAGACTTGTACACATATGTATATATCTATCATTTTAAAATTCATAAAAATTTTCAAAATGTTGAAAATTAAAAAATTACCTAGCTCTCCCCATGCTCCTCCTAGAGGGAGGACAAGGTCTATATCACCTCAAAAATCCATGCCGACATACAGAAATTGCTCTAGTGCCAGTAGCTACCGCTCCCACCAGATATAGAATTCATCATCGTACACACTCTACATTGAGTCTCCTCCTCCTTGACGGAGGAAGATGTCTCCCTATCTGCTCAGCCTTGGCTGACGTGGAGATCAGATTGGTAGGGGTATAGCAGGGCTCAACCCTGGTACTCTCGAAGAAGAAGAATGCAACCAATATGCTAGAATACCCAAAGTTCTTCCATCTTCCTCTCTTGCAATCAGAGAGTTGTTTTCTCATAATTGGAACAACTCCTGAACACCAATCATACAGGGCACCCTGCGTACAATCCACCGCCAATCTCATTTGGTTCCGTGTAGCTAAATGTAATGAAGAGGATCCTGCAATCCTCACAATGGTGCTCGTCAGTACCTATAGTGTGAAATCATGGATATGTGCAACAGGGATGCAACTCCCTCTCTTCTGGGTACTTGGTGTGTAGTACACATCAATGTGGTTCTAGACACTTAAAGGATCACCACCCCTGTCGGTGCCCTCTAAGTTGACCGGTGCTCCTCTTCGTGACAGGTAGAAAATAAAATATATGTCCTCGGAATTAATTTCCAAAGTCTCACCCTGTAGGTCAAACATCCCTAAATCATGATCCCAGTAGTTTATAATGAACTCCAATAAACAGACATTGGCCCGCATGGGTGATGTGCAAAAGAATTTTAATAACCCACTCATTCGTAAAAGCATGTACGGTGGGCACACTTTGGAGTGCTTCTTGGTCCATATTCTCATGTTTCAGTTCCCTCCATTCCAACATCATCTTCACACCTAGAAAAATCATCAATTTCATATAAAATTTCAAATTTTTTTCCTTAATTTAGCTTTTTATCCTTCACGCAGTACATGTGACTGTCTAGTTAGACATTTCGTGTACTGTACGCGACTGTCTCTAGAGGAAACCCACGTACAGAACGTGTGTATGTGAGTGTTCACACTGTGAACCCGCGTATGCGCTGTGACATGTTTTAGGATGCTTAAAACAATGAAATTGGGACTCAAATTTGAAAATTGCTAGGATCAAATTGAAGAGCTCGGGGTGTAGTCTTACCTGCAACTTGCGGAATCGGATTTCGTCCACTAGATTGTCCACACCGATCGAATGAAGGTGGAGGTAAAAACTTGCTTCTTATGGCTAAAAATCAAAATGGTGAGGTTTGTTTTAATTTTTGAACTATTTATAGAAATTTTATTTCTAAAAGTGGGTTTTTTCCTATAGTTTGAAATGTATTCAAATAATACCATGTCTCTTTTTGCCTTGTAATAGGTTTTTCCTCATTATAAAGTGTATTTTTCTCCCATAGGGTGGTTTTGACATTTCCAATGCATTTTTGCATCTATATTCCATCCACGTTAACCTTAGCAATTAACATTTTCCCATGGACTATGGTATTTTAAACCATTAGTTCCCTGTCTTTACCATTGTTCTTCCATGGATAGGACCTTCTTTTCATGAGTATCCTCCTTTAAAAACAATGTTGTCTTTTGATAACTCATGCTGCAGTTGTTTCAGGTACAGGGGTATCCTTTTAGCTATTTTTCACGCCAAATAGAGCTTCTTTTTTATTCTTTTTTTACAAGCTATCCCTTTCTAGGACTCCCTGCCCTTATGGAGTTTCTTTAGGCCCAGGTCTGACTCCTTAAAAACAGACTTGACTACCTAGTTAACTTGTCTGTTCAAGCTCGTTAAGAATATGTGAATGGGCATCTGCATTGGTGGTAGGTTATCTCTTTCTTGGACCATGCAGAATAATACGAGAAAGGATCCCTCTCTTTTCTATTTTGAATTAAGAAGAGTATTCTTAGGCATAGGTTTATCACTTTTCTAGACCTGAGGGACTAAATTTATGAAAAAGGAACTCCCGATTTGAGCTTAGTTTTCTCTTTTTCGTGCTCTGGACCTAAACATGAAAAAGATTTCGAGTGTACTTTGTGTCTTTGTCATGCTCGTTAAACACTAAAGAACAAAGCAACGAGTTTATTGTTGTAAGCCCCATTTCTCATACTCAAATGGATCTTTCTGAGTGATCTTGCTTTCCTTCACACTCATAAAAATCAAGCTATTCATGTTGTTCTGGAAGGAGCATTGGGTATGTGGTAATTTAACCTTTTTCGGACCTCCCTGACTAAGTACGAAAAAGGTTCACCTTTTCTTCTATGGAAGTTAAGAGAGTTCTTCTAGGGTATGTTTTATACTTTTTCGGCCTCAGGAGACTAAATTGGATGAAAAAGGACCCCCCTGGAGTCCTCTTTGGAGTTTTCAGACTCTCTAAATGTGAAAACACCAACTGAGCATGTACTAGTTGGGGCTCATTAAATCCATGAATCAGTGACACTATCAAGCATTATTTTCTCTTCTCTTCAAGCTTGTTAAAAAATGAAGAGAGATCCAATTTGACTTTCCTGGACTCGTTAAAATTTAATAGGGAAGGTAAGGAAGAAGTTTTCTCTTGTTTTTAGTTAGTGGCAGCATGCCATCCTTGAACATAGCACTCTCCATTTTTTCTGATACCCCTGTCTCAGTGTTCACTTTCAGTTCAGCTATTAATTTGAGTTTACTACTCCTCCTCTTGTCTGTTATACCTAGGGAATCTGATCATGTCTCCTACATGACAAATAAGTCTAGTTGTCCTATCTATAAAGTTACAAGCTGCCTTAGGTCATCTTTGTGTCATGCTCATTGTTCAAGGACTCAACCCAATGTTTGATCTTTATCCTGATCCCATCATGGTTCTATCTGTTATCTATTGTGTCTCCCTTCCTTTTCCCAGCTCCTAGTCACTCTTGTGATTCGTTGGAGGCTCTATTGCCTTCCTTATCACGGCATGGTTCCACTTCAGTACTTCCTGATGATGAAGACCTAGATTTTTGACGATAGTACCTTAGGATTCACTTCCATCATTGGTGTATTCCTTTGCTTCAATTGTCGATTATCACCTATTGATTGACAAACTCTTGAATCCTTTCCATGTTCGACTTCAGCCTACATTTATTCACATGGCTTGGATTGTACTGGTTCTTTGGGATTGTTTATGAATAAAATTATTTCCTCACCTATGGACTAAGTTGCGCAAGATTATGTTCCATTTATGTCCACAGCTTCCAGATCTTTGAAGACTCATCATTATTGTATATTGTGGCTTTGATCCACCTTTGTAATATGCGTGGTCTTGTACCCGTATCATATGATGTACTCAAATATTGTAAAGGAGCTATTGTTCCAGTATATTGAACATAGCATCCTCAGATATGACTTTGTATATGACATTATTATGTATTTTTTTTAGGTACTCCCTCTGCTCCATTGAATTTCTGAGTTCTCCAAAGATAAAGATTATAATGTATTTCAGCCATCGCTTCCCTCTGACCTCGCACATTAGGGGGCATCTGTTATCAACCCAAATGGCACTTCTCTGTCCGAGTGCCGACATTTCCTATGTTGGCGCACAAAAGGACATTTATGGATTGAAGGTTGTCTAAAACACTATAGATGGGCATGTTATGAAAGACATTCATTATCCATCCAGCTTGCCATTTTTACCTTTTAATATGTCAATTTCTGTACGCGCCTTTTCCTATATGCGACCCACGTACATACGCGACTTTTCCTACAGCATGTCGCGTATTGTACACGAGTATTTTTCAATGCAACTCACGTACAGATCTGTACACGAGTTTCCCTTAGAGAAACTTGCGTGTCATACATGGGTTTCTAGTATCAATACTCGCGTACACTTTCCTTTGACATTAAAAATAATAAATCACGATTATTTGAGATTTGTTAAGCCCTTAACTATAACCATGTTAACTGTCTCAACCTCCTCAACCCTCGAAACTGCCTTATTTCACTAAGTATAAATAAAGGCCTTGGGGAGGGTATTAATCAATCATACTTGGAGATCAAAGTTATGCTGGTGGTGTCTATTCATAAGTCTTTGGAGCAGCAGAACTCAGAATCCTTTGGTTGCAGAGGAATCCTTGTTTCAGGAATTGGGTTGTAACCTTAACTCATTCACTATTGTTAATAAAGAGTATCCTTATTCCAAATGTGTTTTGAATGTCTTTCATGTATCATGGTTTGATGAATATTTATGATTAAGAACTCTGTATATTGTTTATCTAACATGTCCTATATACATGTATAAGCTTGCACTTGGAGGATTTGCTCTTTACAGGTGAAGGAGAAACACCCCTTAAATCTTTGGAGGAGAAGCAGAGCAGAAGAAGACAAAGCTAGGATCAACCGTCGTGAATCGGGTGAGTCTATCCTATCTTCTTGTTTCCTTTCTGTACTTTAAAGTTGATTGCCTACAAGTTTTAAGAGTTTGTTGGTAACCCCAAACCTTCGGTTATAAGGTGTTTATTCCTGTACAACACTAAATACACCTATATTTTTGACATACCATCATAAAGTTAGACTTAAATAGGTGTGTTGGAATATATTAAACCCACTCAATACTTAGGATAAAATAATTAATCAGTATTTGATTAATTATCTACCCAATAGATTAATTAATTAGCATCCACTTGCACCTTAAAGTCAACACATGCCTTCTATACCCCAGGAATTATTTATTTATGATTCTGGGTTGATATTGACCACTTTATGGACATCCAAAATTAGTAAACAACACATTACAACAAATCTTATTTTATTCTGCTATATCCTGCTTTTCTGTGGATAAGGTCAAGATAGTTAACTAGAAAACTGGGTTCTTTTGTTGCCAACCCATCCTCCATTATTTTCTCTCCCTTTTCTAGGATTAGCATGTTTTTCCATCACTCTTGACAACTCACTCATGATTTTTCTAATTCGTGAGGTCCTTGACTGATTTGGGAAGTGCTTTAGCCACCTAAAAGGGTTTGCTATATTTTAGTAAGTCATCATGTTTTAGCTTTATGAGTTGACTCCATACAACTTGATTTTCCTATGAGGAATGTACTATTTATGTACACTATTATTCATAATTAATAAATGGAAGGATATACACCAATATTCATCTCTTCATTCATGTGATTCAGTCTCTTTTCTTCTCTCTATTTTTTCATATCTTTGCTTGTGAGAATTCTTAGTATCAAGATCTATTTCTTGTTATTCTTCTTAGCATCTTTTCTCATAGCATTGGAGCTATTATTTCTACGGAGATATGTCAATACTAGTGGTGTGGTTGACACGATCGATGATACCGACATGATCAACAACATAGAGATAATCAATGGTACAAGATACATGGTTTATAGTAAGCATTTGAGTGAAAAAAAGGGCATAATCGACGACATAGTCATGGTAGCCGACAGAGGCACGTTCAATATCAAAAGGCTAGTTGTTGTATATGAAAAATTGTGGTAGGGGCACATATGATTTTCAACAGAGGAGCTCTAACATAAGTGTAAGTGAACTATGTAATCATTGGTATATCTTAAATATGCGTCATATTCTGCATATTTGGTATTCTCAAAGGTAGTTTTATAAAATGGTAGAGGCTTCTAGCTTGCAAAATGGATAGTTGACTATTTAAAAATGTTGATTCCTAGTGGTGGAAGGACTAGATAGTTTATATAGGTGATCACTTCCTAAACTTGGATTTTTGCAACTATCATTTTCCAATTAGGAAAAAGTTTGGGAATATGGCCAATAAATAGGTGTTGGTCAGGATCATGCAAATCCTTTGGAATGTCTAGTTGGTACTCTTCAATGGGGGTCGGTGTCACAAGTGGTGAGTTTTTAAGAAATTGAACAAGCTCTTCCCCCTGTGGTTGTACTTGCATTTTTTTCTTTTAGAAAGGGTTGACTTGATATTTCCATGATTTTCTCGACTGACAATAAATCGATCAATTTGCTCGTCAACGTTTATGTAGTTTTCAATAGCATCCTGAATCATTTGCATGGATTTTAGGTGTATCTCCTGGATTTCATCTTCTTTTGGTTCCTAGAGTATCATCTTACGCTTGACTAAACCTTTCACTTTGAATTTCTATTGTCCAATTTCTCTTTGCAAAGTTCAGGTTTCAACTATTGGTCATCTTGAGGCTCACCATCTTCTTTGGTCTCTTTGATCATTCTTCGACTAGAGGCCCAAAAATTTCTAAGTAGAGACCAGCTTCATAGACTTATTTTTTGTGTTATTCAATGGATATTCTATATTGGAATACTCTTTCCATGTAGAGGAAATGATTGGATGCATAGTGTTTCATTGCTTACTGATACCTGAAAAAAATGTGTGGTGCAGAGGGGTAAAAGGCAAGCTTCATAGCGTTGTCGGTAGCTCTTGAATATATGATACTTTTGTGTAGTCTAGCTCAAATTGAATGTGGACATTCAAGGGTAGAATATGATGGAATTGTCGCGGCACTCTCCTTCTCGAACATGTGGTCTTTAGGACTTGAAACCAATTCTCAAGCCACACTTTGGATACTGCAAGCCTTTGGGGAATCCTTGATTCGGGAATACTTTGAAGTTGTACATGCTTTCTGAATACTTTGTTGTTAATGAAAGATCACTGATAGGTGTAATCCGGTACATCGCAATCCAAATAAGTATAGACAGATAGTGGATTACTGTGCTAGTTTCCTGACACTTTTAACATGTTGAGCGCATTATTCCAGCCAGGTGGTCGGCCCAATTAAACAATTTCCCCTGAGTAGCAATAGATTTGACTACTTCTAAAATGTCGATTCTGATGTATGAATATCGTTTAGTGCTTGTTAGAGAGACAAATATGATGATAGAGTCATGTTTATAGGAACTGTATTGTATTTTTCTAATCATCAGTCCTTTGGAATTATTCCCCTACATGGAGCCAGTGAATTCTTCAATGAGGAATGGGTTGGCCTTCAATGGCACAATAGGCTCTTTGCACGGTAGAACTGCTACTTCTACCAAAACCTGGGCGTTGATATACAGAGATTGGTCTAACCATAATTTTCCATTATAGTATCTTCTCATAATGTACTAGGAGATCAAATCTTTAGTCCATCAAAATTGTCGAGCAGGAGGGAACCAAGGTAATGATGGATCTTCCCAGTAGAATTTTTTTTGGGTAGATTCATTTCACTTGTCATTCTGCATGCCCCACTCTCTCAATTTATTCCAGTATCTTCTCCATTAATGTTCTTATGTCCTAGCTCTATGAATTATTTGAAGGTGATATCTTAGTGGAAACATTGTTAGATCCTCTAACTCATGTAAGTTTTTCATGTTTGTCTTCATTGATCTTGTAGTAGTGTTGCTTCTTTTAGGTTGCATGTTAGTATCAGGTAGAGGATAAGGTTTTCTTTCTCAAGATGGGGTAGCTACTAGGTGAATTTTATAAATCTCTTTGCAAAAGTGATCCCATCTCTGGTCTAGGTGTGTATTTATAGGTGGAGAGATCAACGATCGATTTGGAGTAGTAGGTGAAGGCATTAACTATTGATTTGATGAGTGTTAGATACTTCTCATGCAAGAAATGTCTTCTCATTCGGAATTTTTTAGCCTGCCTTCATGGCTTCATCGACGTGGTCGTTCATGATGTTGTATCGATTGTTCGGTTGGATGTCAACCAGTCAGTCCATCTCGTCAGTGGGATATGGGTTGGGTTTGACGACTGCTCTTCATCCTTTTCTCCTACTCACTCTCTGATTTCTAGTCTATGGTCGTTACATTCAATTTTCTTGCTACCAACAATGTCTAAGCATTGTTTTATGTTTAAAATCGGCCATTATCGAACCATTTCATTTGTTTCCTCTTTTTATATCTTTTTTTTCAAGATTACATTTAATTAACAAATAAACAATCAAGCACAAACCTAGGGTTGCGACGTTCAACCAATTAGTGAAATGACTATTGGTCGATGTTGCACGAATCTATAGTTTATATCTTTTTAGTTAGTTATCATTGACAAGTTTGGAGAATACTCATCCTTGGAGAGTTCATAATCGGTATGACCCGTTTCTATTCAATTCTTCAATGATATATGGTCCTATCCAAGTAGTGTGTAAATTCTTGGGCTTTCCTTTTATTCGATTATCATATCATAATATAAGTCTCCTACTGCAAGTCTTTTCGTCATATGTGTTGATCGTTCCATTATTTTTTTGTTGTTTTTTAACCTCCTAGTTATGAATTTCCATCCTTCGATGTTCCTCAAGCTTGTTAATTTAAAATATTCTATCCTTGCTTGCTCTATTAGTATCCAGGTGGAGCACATCCATTATAACCGGTGCTTACAGTTTGAAATGCAGTGGGATGACTGCTTCTTCTCCATAAGATAATTTAAAGGGTGTTTGTCATGTCGATCATTTGTACGTTGTCTGGTAGGCCCATAAAATAGGAAGAACCTTGTCGTCCAAGTCATCTTTTTCAATGCTGCAAATTTTTATCAATCCTTTCATCAAATTTTTGATGAATTCTCCGATTGCTCCATTTGGTGTGGGTGATAGGCCATGCTCTTCTTATGCTCAATAATTATTTCATTCACTAATACTTGTATAGTTTTATTGACAAAAGATGCCCCATGATCGGTTATTAGGGTGAGTGGATAACCAAATCTTGTGACAACATTTTCATAAGTAAACTTGGCTTATATTTCACTTGAACATGTTTGCATTGGTTCAACTTCGACCCATTTGGTGATGTATTTAATGGATATGATGATATAACGTGCTCATGTTCATCAACCTGGAATAGGGAATGGTTCGACAAAGTCAATGACCCAATTTTCAAATGTGAGGGTTAGATCAATAAATGGCAGTGGCATTTCATTCTTGGGTAATGATTGCCCCATCCTTTGGAATTTGTCACACTTAGATACCTATGTTCGGCAATCCCTATGGAGCGTCAGCCAACATAAACCTGCTTGCAATATTTTCCTCAGAGTCATTTCATATTGAAAGTGTCCTCTAATGGGTGCACTATGTGCTTTTTTGATGATGTCTTGGTGTTCATGTTCCAGTATACATCTCAGAAGAATCTCATCTAGTACCAATTTATAAAAAAATCCATTCATTAAGATATACGGTGTAGCTTTCATTACTAAAATCTTTTTTTTTTCTGTCATGCCTATTTGGTGATTGACCCTTGTGCAGGAATTGTGCAATATATTCCAATTATGTTGGGACTGCTTCAATTCGAAAAAGGTATGTGTCAGGTTGGTCGTCATCGATTTCATCGTATTATTCACTTGTTTCAATTCTAGACAAGTGATCGAGAGTGTCATTTTACTTTCCTAGTCAGGCAATTATTTGAAATTCATTTCTGAAATAGAAGGATCCAATGGCATATTCTCCCATGGTGGAGTGTATTGTTCACTAGATATTTCAGAGCTTGATGATCAGTGTAGAATATAAATGGATTGGACAAAAGATAGTGCTTTTATTATTCATAGTGCAAAGATCATTCCAAGTGCCTCATGCTCAATAGTCGAATAGTTCATCTCGACTTTGTTGAGTTTTCTGTTGGAGTATGTGTTTGGGTATTTCATTCCATGATCCCCGGTATGGGTGAGGATTGCACCAACTGTGACTCTGGAAGTGTCGATATGGATGTGAAACTTGACTAACCAGTTTGAAAACCACAGGATAGGGGTTTGACCAATTTTATTTTAAGTAGTTCGAAGGGCATCTCACATTCATGTGACCATTGGAATTCTACGTTTTATTTTAATAGTTATTCTAATGGGTACATAGTGTTGTAGTAATGTCTGATCAATTTTTGATAGTATCATGTATGTCCCAGAAGCACTCGTACCTTCTTTATCTTAACTGATGGTTTTAAGTCGAAAATAAATTTGATTTTGGTGAAGTCAACTTTGATCACGTCTTTGCAAATGACATGGCCTAGGAGGATTCCAATTGGTGTTGCAAAGATGCAGTTTTCGATATTTAATGATAATTGTATCTGTCGACGTCATTTTAGCATGAGATAAAGACGTTGGATATGATCATGAAGTAGGGATTATATTTTTCAGTCATCGCAATAGATGGCCATCATTATATATATATATATATATATATATATATATATATTCTTGAAAATCTTTGTCGATGATTCTTGAGAAAACTATTAGTGCATTCTTGAGACCAAAGGGCATGACTTTATAAGAAAACAATATGAAATTGCAAACGAATGTAGTATTGTGTTGATCTCTTTAGCAATGTAGACTTGATTATAGATGAAAAAAAACATCTGTGAAATAATATCATTCAAGACTAGTTATATCATTAATAATCTTGTCGGCAAAGGTTGTTGAAAAAGGGTTGATCAATGTAACTTTATTCAATTCTCAGAAATCGAAACATATGTGTAGTTTCATTGGATCGTGCTTCTTTAGCTGGATGACCATAGGGTTATCCCACTATGACTGATCCATAGGATAGATGATTCCGGCTTCCAGTATATTTTCTATTTCCTTCTTGACAATATATTTGTATTTGTGTGTGATTTTGTACAGGCGTTTCTTCACTGGTTTAGCGTCCAAATTGACGTCGATCTTCATTTTTCCCATTTCTTGTACTAACCCTTTTAAATATTTATAGTCCCTTGCAAACAAGTCTTGATATTCTTTAAGCAGTCTATTTATTTAGGTTGTTAGCTACTCATTCCTATATTCCCTGATCTTTACCATTTTTAGATGGTCGTCGTTTGAGATGTCAACTTCTTTAATCTTGATTTTTTCATCCATCCATTCTCGTTCTCTTGCCTCAATAATCGGTCGGTCTCCCTCTTTAAATTCTAGGAAGGCTGGGGGAAATTCTGCTTCTGTAAATATTTCTAGCTCAATTTTCTCTTTCATGGCTACTTTCAATATTGATTTTATTGGTTTTCTTGTCGAAGGATGATCGGATCTCCAACGGAAGCTCTTACTGATAATTTTATCATTTTATAGTTCTAGTCGCAAGGACAATTTAATTGTCTTAGTCAAAATACTATTATATGTCGACTCTGGTTTATGGGCATTATTCGGATTGGAATTATTCTTCTGCTCTATGAAATTCTTAATTTCTCCAATTTCCTCCTTAATGCATTCTTCCACTGGGGAGAATCAGAAGTCTTTTATGAAATTGTCTTTTAATTCTTTCCAAGTGAAAGTTCCACCCCTAGATTCTTCTATATGGTACCATTTTTCTAGGACATTGTCTAATGTGGAAGGAAAGAAATGTGGCCATAATTTCTCATATTTATATCCAATTATTCTCCATTATAGTTGGAATATTTCAATGTGAATGTGTGGGTCCATGCCTTGAACAAATTTTGGAATTTTTGCTTCCGTTGTCATATTTTTACCTCCAAACTTTTCAATAAAGTAATTTGATGTCTCTCCCACCATATAACCACTTTTCCAGTGAATGATTCGACTAGAATTTGCAATCATCCCCGTTCTCCGACATTTTGAGATACTTATTTGACATGCATGACATGATATGTGTGTTGTTTATATCTTGGTGGTGGAAATGCAGTCGATTCAACATTTATCAGCACTAGAGTTGGATATTGCCATGTCATTTTCTCAAATATTTTTGGAATGATAGAAATTGCAAAGCAATTTTTCTCTTTTTCATCGGGGGATGGCATTTATAGACCAGCAGTATCTGGAATGCATTTCATAGTTCTATATCTACCAATCATATAAGTCGGTGGTACAATTATATCCAACTAACACAGGTGATCCTAAATGAATTTCTCTGTGCTCATTTGGTTTTAAAGTAACTTTATTTTTACCAATTATTTGATATAATATTCTTATGTCTCCCTATTAGTCATATGTTTCTTCCCATGGATTTTCTCTTGATGGATAGATTAGAACAGTTACTTTGTTGTGCTATCCTTTTATTTTTATATGGTATTTTTCTAAGGAAATAGATGCTTTCATTTTTTGTCCACATGGTTGACCAACTAAGGCTGGAAAAGATGTCATTCCGTATTGACGGTCAATGATTTTGAAATTGAATTGCACATGAATATCCATGATTCTGGTATTCATCGACTTCCAAACACCAATAAGTTCAATGAGGCCTTGATTATAAATCTTAAGGTAGATGCCTGATTCAGATAGTCATGGTCAACCAAGTCACTCCCACGTTTCTCTTATCATGATGTTCATTTGTGATCCGAATTTGAGTACAAATTGTGAGATATGATATTCGTCAATGTTGAGATCGACGAGAGGATCAATGTCTATTTTATCCTTTGTCTCAAGCTGCATTAGTTTTTAGGAATTTTGTTGTTGTTGGTGTCCATCTTTATGGTATACATAATGTCAATCAATCATGCAATATCTTCTTCTTTGGTAAGTAATTCAATAACTCATTTAGTGTTTTGTTTCTGCATTATTTATTTTCTTCTTGTCCTAATTCTTCAAAAATTATTGAAGCATTATTAAATACATATTTATGTTGATTAATCTGGGGCTAATTGCAATCCTTAGTAGGAAATTTTGTTACTTGTGCATTATTAGTCCCAATTTTTGTTCCTTATCTTGTAACAATTTGCATATTCTTATGTTTAATTACATCATTCTTAGAGACACGAGACAAAAGCTTAAGATTATTTTTATTGAGATGGTTTTGGAGCTAACGATGCAATGCTTTGGGGAATGCTCAGTGACACCATATTTATTGCATAATTTGAGATCTATAGTGTACTTATAAGGATAGCCAGGACTCAAATTATTTTTGGTGTATCACACAAAGAATCTTGATCGGCCACAACCATGGTTGTAGTTATTACATCCTTGGCCACAATATCCACCCTGACCGAGATATACTTCGTTGTTGCACTACTCATTGTGTTGATTATCTTTGTCTTGTTTGTGATTATTTTGTTCTCTCATATGTGTTTTCTAGAATGTATGTTGGTTGTTCTTGGTCTTCCAATTTTTAATACAGTCGACGATGTTATTTTGAGTATTCCTACATATTCCACACCAATTTAGTTTTACCATGTCAGTGTTATATGGGAATTTTGTTGTCATATGCGGTTTAAATATTTCGGAGATGTCACAGAAGTATGATGTTTGAGCAGGTCAAAAATATTTAGGTCACCTTTCCTTAGGAAAGGGTCGATGTTATTCTTGAAAATATATTTGTTCTTCTGGGAAGGAATCTCTGTCGTCATAAATAGGTCATCGGTTGTATCAAAAGGAGTATATAGTGTGTCCTTCAGTCAAATAATTGGTGCACCACAATTTTTTATGTCTCAAGGACAACTATTGAAACGACTACTGCAACTTCTCCAGTTTTTCTTGAACTCGGCGATTAGATGGCCCATCTACATGGTCGATGTTAGATTCAACTTTCTACACCTTTTTGACTGCATTGTCATATGTATTGAATTTGTACATGGTTAACTTCATCCTTATTCATGGAAATAGACGTTAATCCCTAAATGTTGGGAACATTTACCCCTATAGTGTGGCACTTTACCCCCTATATGATGGTGTATTACATATTATTGATATAGGCTTGGGTGTATTAGTGGGTCTATTAGTTGTTATTGTACACCTATGTCTCCTATATATAAGAAGGAGATATTTTCATGTTAGTGTGCATTGTATATTATCTTGTCTTTGGTACACGGTATGTTGTGTAAGGAGATTCCTCCCTCTAAGATGTTAAGTTTTATATGTTGCTATATCGTACTTCCTAACTTCATCAGCATTTAATACATTTTCACAATAACATCATAAAGAGGATCTCTGAAAGAAACAGAATCACAAGGTACACAAAAATTTACCCTGGAAACCTAAAAGGGAAAAACACAACAAAACTTCCTCTATATAGATTACAAGAATGCAATTCCCAAAAAACAAGGCCTCATGAGAGAGAGAGAGAGAGAGAGAGAGAGAGAGAGAGAGAGAACCCTAGCATAAGATCCAAAACATGAAAGACACTTCTCCTTTTCCTTCTCTATCCTTCTTTATTTATCTCTCTTGCACAATACAATGGTGAGTGAGTGTGTACAAATGAGGGAAGGTGCCTCCATATTTATGGAACTGGAGCATTATCATCTGCAGTATAGATTTGGAGCATCATCATCTACAACATGGAACTAGAGCATCATCACCTGCAACATGGAAATGGAGCATCATCATCTAGATCATGTAGCTCAGACCATTATCATCATATGCATCATCATAGAACTGTTGGAACATAATCATTGTCATCTTCAGTACAAAGCTAAAGTATCAACATCTTAAGTATAAAAATGGATACATCACTAACAACGACAGCACGAGGCTGGATCATCAGAATAAAGTTGGAATAACAACAAAAACAACATGTGATAGGTATAACAACATCATCATAAATAGCTAAAGGATGGAATAACATCATTTATGGCAACATAATGAGGAAGGTGTATCAACAACCAGAATTATCCTTCCTTTCGGAATCACAGAATCATGGACAACACAGGTGATACTTTCCTTTCGAAATTTCAGGATCATGGAAAACACATCTTTGGTACTCAAAAATATCCTTCCTTTTTGGATTACGGGAGATTCAACTCTTTACAGTTCCACCAATACTGATCATAGCTAGCACATATGTACACAATACGGTACTTCCTTTCGAAAATATGGGATCAAGTCCAACATGGGTGATCCTTCCTTTCATAATTATGGGATCACCAACCAACATTTTAGACTATCCTTCATTTTGGAATTACAGGATCAAGTCCATGAATCAAAATCCTAAATGATCCTTCCTTTCATAATTATGGGATCAAGTCCATCAATGAACATATTATATGATCCTTCCTTTCGGAATTATGGGATCAAGTCCATCAATGAACATCTTATATGATCCAGTCTCAAGATCAACATTTAAGGCGACCCTTCCTTTCGAAATTATGAGATCAAGTCTATGGATGATCAATCCCAACTGGGATACCTATTGTGATCAGGATACCATAGTATCATCAATACTACTCACCCTCGCAAGGGAAGTCCTTGCAGACAACACCTAGCTTGTCTCATAAGTGTTCAAACTTGACACAATACAGAGGCTTAGTCAACACATATGCAACCTACTCATTTGTGATCACATATTGGACCTTTATAGATCCCTTATGCACCATGCCATGTATGTAGAAATACTGGATTTCTATGTTCTTTGTCTTATCATGGAATACCGGGTTCTTAGTCATCTTCACGCAACTTTGGTTATCACATAGAATCGCAGTTGCATCCATCTCTAGATCAAATAGACCTGATAACAACTTCCAAATCCATATGGATTCCCAACTGGTGGAACAAGTCGCAATATATTCCGCTTTTGTAGTGTTAAGAGAAACATTGGACTACTTCATGCTTAGCCATGAGATCATGGCTGACCCCAGACTGAAACATCCACCCGAAGTGATATTTTTATGTATGAATCTGTATAAGCGTACAGTTTGAATTCATGATCTCTATTATAACTGAGACCATAGTCTACTGTACCTTTTAGATACATCATCACTTGATTGTTAGGGTTAACCTTGACTTGAGATCGAGTCAAAGGTGGTTAGGTCTAGCACATGGTTTGGGCACATGGTTTGTTGTAGCCCATGGTATTGTCCCATGGTATTGCATTTGATTAAGCCTTTATAAGGCTTGAGGAGGCTCCATTGTAATTGTACTAGATGTGGGCATTGTATTGTACTGGAAGAGAGACTGTGAGAGAGTGAAGAGGAAGTGTAGCGGTTTTGCTGCAGGGTGTATCCCTTCATCTTTTTGGACTGCAATAAAAGGAATGGAAAATTTCTTTGTGGACGTATCCCATCGTTTGCATGAACCACGTTATATCTGTGTCTCTCTATACTATTTAATGTGTTTTTGCATCTTGTTTATTGATTTAACTGTATATCTGTTATTGCTCTGCGGTCCTGTTTTTTCTAACAATTGGTATCAGAGCCAAAAGGTCTATTTGGTTTGTAAACTCGCAGGAAAGAAGGGTTCCAGATTCGAGTGGGAGCAATGGCAGAATAAGGAAAGTTTAGGGTCGATAAATTTAACGGCCAAAACTATCAGTTATGGAAGATGCAAATGGAGGACTATCTGTACCAGAAAGATCTGTACCTGTCATTGGGCGGAAAAGCAAAACAACCAGCAGCTATGAAGGATGAAGAATGGGAGGTTCTTGACAGAAAGGCACTAGGAACAATACAACTGTGCCTGGCTTCGTCGGTGGCCTTCAATATTTCAAAAGAAATAACAACAGAGGGTGTGATGAGCGCATTGAGTAAGCTCTACGAAAAACCCTCGGATTCTAACAAGGTATTTTTAATGAAGCATTTATTTAATATGAAGATGTCGGAAAGTGGATCTGTTGCTGACCATTTAAATGAGTTTAATACACTTACCAGTCAGTTAAGTTCTGTAAAAGTGAACTTTGATGATGAGGTTAGGGCTCTTCTAATCTTGTGCTCATTGCCAAAAAGATAGAATAGCTTGGTCATGGCTGTAAGTAACTTTGTCCCTAGTTCAAACACTCTTAAGTTTGATGATGTTGTTAGTGTTATTCTTAGAGAGGAAATGCGAAGGAAAAGCACAGGTGAGACATCAGGTAATGTGTTGACCATGGAGAGCAGAGGGAGACAAAACAAAGAGGAAGGAGCCCAGGAAATCACGGCAAGTCTAAAAAGGGAAGATCCAAGTCCAGATTCGGAAAAATAGAATGCTGGAACTGCGGTAAGAAAGGACATCTAAAGAAAGACTGCAGAGCACCAAAGAAGAAAGGTGAGAGGCAGCAAGAGACTACCCAGGAAGCTAATGTAGCAGGTGATGTGTTACAAGATGCTTTGATTCTTGCATTAGATAACACTAGTGATTACTGGGTAGTAGATTCATGGGCTTCATGTCATGCTACACCCCATAGGAAATTATTTTATGATTATGTTCAAGGTGATTTTGGGCATGTGTTATTGGGGGATGATGAACCATGTAAAATTGTTGGAAAGGGTAAGGTACGGATCAAACTAAATAATGGAAATGACTAGTTGCTAAAGGATGTAAGGCACATTCCTGCTATGAAAAGAAATCTGATCTCAACAGGGCAGTTGGGAGATGGCGGTTGTTTGTCTACGTTTGAAGAAACGTGGTGGAAGGTTACTAAAGGATCAATGGTAATTGCGAAAGGAGATAGGATAGGTACGTTATATTTATGTCCTCATAACACTGATTATTCTATTTCTGTAGCTTCCACAGAAACAAGTGCAGCGTTGTGGCATCATAGGCTTGGCCACATGATTGAGAAGGGGATGCAGATTCTCCACTCAAGGAAACTGCTTCCAGATCTGAAGCATGTAAGTTTGGAATTTTGTGAGAACTGTGTTTATGGAAAACAGAAGAGAGTTAGATTTCTCAGGGTTGGGAAACAAAAGAAGAGTGAAAAGTTAGAGCTTTTCCATACAGATGTATGGGGACCAGCTCAGGTACAATCTCTTGGTGGCTCTCATTATTATGTTACTTTTATTGATGATGCAACTAGAAAAACTTGGGTTTATTGCATTAGAAAGAAATCCGATGTGTTTGATACTTTTAAGAAGTGGAAAGCTTTGGCTAAGAATGAAACAGGAAAAAGGTTGAAATGTCTCAGATCTGATAATGGAGGAGAGTACTGCAGCAAGGAGTTTGACAGTTACTGTAAACACAATGGGATTCACAGAGAGAAGATAGTCCCTGGAACACCCCAAGAAAATGGCATGTCAGAAAGGATGAACAGAATGATCATGGAGCGTGCAAGGTGTATGAGATTGCATGCAGGGTTGCCCTTACAGTTTTGGGCTGATGCTGTAAACACTATTGTTTATTTAATAAACAGAGGGCCTTCAAGCGCTTTGGATGGTGGAATTCCAAAGGAGGCATGGACAAGTAAACAGGTAAAATACGCATTTCTGAGAACTTTTGGTTGTGAAGCATTTGTCCATATTAATAAAGATGATAGAACAAATCTTGAGGCTAAATCCAAGACATGTACCTTTATTGGATACGGGGTTGATGATTTTGGTTATCGCTTATGGGATCTTAAAAATCACAAAATCATTAGGAGTAGAGATGTAGTATTCAATGAA
>LPNX010797478.1:0-14915 GCA_001517045.1 Pseudotsuga menziesii | reverse complement strand
TTTACAGGATTGCATTTCTCAAGATTGATTGCTGTAACAGTGTGACAGTCGACTGAGTAGTAATCTTTATGCGATTCATTTATTAGCTGTGCGCAACTCTGCTCATCTCATAGTTCAGAACGACATCCCACGAATCCTGTGTAATCCCTTGATTGTTATAATTGTTGATTCTTATTCCTGTAATTCAATTCTTAGAACAGCTGAGTGTGATCTGTCGCAATTGAATTTCTAGATTATAGTTGATTTATGATTATGGATTCTGAGTGTGATTAGATCAATAGGCAGTTCCATTGAATTAAGCATTGAGTAGAATTTCCTTTCTGTCAGTAATTGTTGATTTCATTTCTGGTTGATGTATTGAAGGAAGAGTTGAATTTGTAGAGTTAAATGATTTGTGGGATTATACATAGACAAGGGGATGAACATAGTTGTTAAGAACAGTATTTACTACAATGATTTGGTGTTTGGCATATACTGTGCACTTACCCTTTGAAACAAAAGACTTCCCTGGGTTGACAATGAATTTCGTAAGCTCTGTATGTTGATAACAATCTATCTGCATTTAGGGTGCTCGACACCCTCCTAAATCATTTACAATAAAACCATGGGTTGTTTAGAAGGCCTTGCACATGGTTTGAAAACCATGCCAACATTTTTTTTTCTTACTTTTTTATTGTTTTCTTAGGTAGGAACATTACAACATCTCCTCGAGTTGTTTTCTTGGCCGACATGTATTTTGGCGGATATTTAAAAAAAATTATTATTATTTTTGCGTCGAGAGGCACTCTACCTCCCAATATGGGGGAGATCTTGTAACATAACGTTACTCATGTAAATGTCGGCTATAAATATTATGAGGGAGATGTTGTAACCCTATCTAAGGTTCTGCATGTAAATGTCTGCTATAAATATTATTTCTGATTATGAGGGATATGTTGTAGGGTTATGTAACATTCTTCATGTAAAGGTGGGCTATAAATATTTACTTTTTACATCGGTTTACTTATAATGTAAAAGTCTTGAGAACACTTTATTTACATGAAACGTTCAATTAGAAACCATACACTCTGAGCGTAAGATAATTAGATTATAAAACGTTAATCAAATAACATGATAAAAATAGTTCGGAAATGGATTTACTTGTGAGATAAAACACTTCATAAAAAAAAAAAAAAAACACTTCATAAAAAAATAAACATTGATCTAAAAGATAAAACACTCGACACATGGAGATTACCGTTAATTACTATAACTTCATGGCAAAGTTGGAAGAAAATGGATGAGATGAATTTTATGTTACCATTAAGAATGGTATTCATGACAGGAATGTAAACATAATTAATTGGTGAATTATGAGGAGAAAAGGTAAAATTTTAGTGAATTAAGGCGGGGCATAGAATGGTTTGCAGAAGTGATAGATGGAAAGGAAATCAACTAGGAACCAAACACATAGACACATAGAGGGAGCAACTGTTATGGATTTTTAGTTTAGAATCTCCACTTTCAAATTAATTTTATAAAGAAGTAAGTTTACTTGAAGTCTTTGAGCAATTATTATTACATATAGATTCAATATCAATAAATTCATGTAAAATTATAATAAAATGTTTTTTTATTTAGCTTAAAAAAATTATTCTTTTTCAAATAATTTTTTATCTAAAATTCTTTATCATTCTCCCCACTGTTTTCAATTTAAATGTTGTTGAATGTTGCCAACAATATGCTTTTCGATGTAGGATCCAAAATGATAAAAGCAAAGGCTATAAAAAAGAGCATATGTAGAACATTCAAGTTGTACTGGTGGATGGAGCATTCAAATTGTAGAGTCAAATTTTAGAAAAGAATTAACACTATGAATTTACATAAAACGTAAATTAAAGGACATGAAAAACTCATCAAATTTTCAATTTCCATGGGATAAGTAAATGGGATGTAAAACTCTAAGTTTAAGAACTTTTTAATTTTTATGGAGGGTGAAGGCATTATCAAATTAATGAGTAATTATGTTCAAATTAATGTTCAAGTGTAACATTAAACCATGTGCAAGTCCTTCTAAACAACTCATGGTTTTACTGTACATGGTTTAGGAGGGCCTTGCAAATGGTTTTAAAACCATGTGCACTTCCTCCTCCGAAACAACTCATGGTTTTATTGTACATAGTATAGGAGGGCCTTGCAAATGGTTTGGCCTTGCAAATGGTTTTAAAACCATGTGCAAGGCTTCTTAAAAAACCCATAGTTTTAGGAGGGCCTTGCACATGGTTTTAAAACAATGCATGGGGATATGTTGTAATGTTGGTTCCTAACACAATAAAAAATAATAAAAAATAGTATATGTCCCCCATAAATAATATCAAATATTAATAATAAAAATATTATATATAAAGCTTAAATAAAAAGATGTCTTTTAGTTTGAATCATATCAATGGCTATATATAGGACACACCAAAGCTCATAGCTCCTTGAGTGCAATACTTAAGAAGAGATTTGAAAGATGTTTTTTAGTTTGAATCAAATCAATGGCTATATATAGCACACACCAAAGCTGATAGCTCCTTCAGTGCAATACTTAAGAAGAGATTTGCACGTCCAGAGATTTGATCGACGCTTGATAGAGCCTATCAATGTCTATATATAGGACATACTAAAGCTAATAGCTCCTTGAGTGCAATACTTAAGAAGAGCTTTTCACCTCGGTATATTTGATCCCTCTCGAAGCTTGATAGAACCCAGGATTTTGATCTATGTCGTGTTGCCGCCTTTTCACACACCTGGGTCACATGGCAGAAATCTTCAAGCCACTCAGTGTGTCCTTGGGGGCAAGTCTCGAGTCAAGTCTGTCACCTTGTTCTTGACTCCTCCGTTTAGGCTAAAATCCTAATGAAGCCAAGGAGGGTAGACCCTATTAAGTTACTAAGGATGATTTCTTAGTGTGATGATGTTAAACTGAATCAGTTACTTAGGAGTTTGAATATTTTAACTATAGACAATTAAAGATGATGAGATATGAAAATAAACACACGAAAGCACAAAGCTGATACATAATGTATATATGAAGCAAAAATGACCAGTTCCTTAAAATGGAGTCAAATCAATAAGATCAATGTGCTTGCATGTGCTTGGAGTGAATGTTTTGTGATTGCATCTTGGTATGTTTTAAGTTAAATGTGAAGTATGAGTTGATTAAATTAGGCAAAGGGGGACTCCAGATATACTCGAGAGTACTTGGAGTATGTCCAAAACTAAACCTTTACGGCTACCCACAAGGAATATGTGGGCTGAAATGGAGTCTCTAGGGCTATTGTTCATAACGCACCCATTAGGGTGTGACAGAGATCGGTGCCCCGAGGTCACTTTTCAGAAGTTCCCGCTTCCTTTGGGTATTTTGCCACTGTAAAGGTTTGATCTAGGTGTTGGATTTTCACCAGATGGTTTGTTAGTTGGGGAGAGTGAGTCCTAATTATACTAGTCACCCAAGTGCTTTTGATATATCTTGACTGATTGGAAGAACCGCAGCCAAGTGCAGAGCATACACACTGGAGTCTTGTAAATTTTAATAAGTTTTAAACTGGATGTTCTTGTTTAAAAGAAAAGCCTCCAAGAACCTCTTTCAATCCAAGTGGATCTCAATCAGGGAATCGAGGAGGGGTTAATTTTAAAGTTGCTGATAAAAAAATGATAGTAAAAAGGAAACATATACACATTTCTAGTTTCTTAATTAATCCTACCACGAATCTCTTTCCCCTTTCGGGTCAATTGGGAAATTGTGGGGTAAGTATTACAATTACTTTGAAATGTAAGATATGGAATATGGAATTAATAAAAAATTCAAGTATACTACCCTGCAAATTAGATCAATGCTATTAAACAAGAAATAAGCAGAAAGCGACGAAAAGGGCACCAACGCAAATCCCCCCAGGGGGGATGGGGAATGGGCTCGAAATATCCTATTCCAAAAATGATTTTATTTATTAATGGTTACAATATCATAGGATTGATATATCAGAAATTTATTGGTCCTTATATAGGCTGAAACCAATATTTTACAACTTTGGAAAAAATTTGAGTTTTTTTGGTGAAAAGGGAGACCCCTGGGGGGATTTGAACGCTCCTGAGGCCACTTCAGACAGCAGCTTCCTTTCCCTTCTGTCATAAATACTAAAATGCAGCGATAATATTAGAATAAAAATGCCCAAAACCACTTTAAGAGTACCTTTGGATCAGCCTACCTTATCTCACAAAAAATGAAGTTAAAACTAGCTAAACAGGCAGAAAAGGAACCAAGGAAAGCAATATTTCCTTGGGATCTTGGCTTGCTGTTTGTGCAACCAACAAAAATGCACTGATATTGCATAATATTGAATTTTATAACAGAAAAAGGAAATGTAATGCATGCGATCTACAAGTTTCCTTTACATTTTCATGCAAAAAAGACGATTTCCCTACAACTAGATCTAGAATGCTTATGAAACATTTTTAAGTGCAAGATCTAGGTTATGAGCTATGAAATATCAGATCTATGTATATTTTACTTTGATGAAACAAATCCAAATGAAATCACAACTAAGAACTGAACCAAGTAACCGGGTAAAGTGTTGATTTTGAGGGAGGAAGAAGAGGAGAAAAGTGTTGGTTTCCTTGAAGATCTGCAGTAGAGCTTTCAGGTGGAATGTCGAGGGACTATGCCTTTGAAATTTTTTGAGGAGAATGAAGAAGCAAACTATATTAGCATCCTCTCCAAAGTATGAACTTGCAACTCAGGTGAAATCAAAGAACTTGCCAAGAAACTTGTGAGATCCAATTAGTACATACAAAGAGATTCAACATAACATGCATATAAGATTATAGGACATGATAAATATAGATCTCTAAACATGCATCCAAGGAGAGTGATAGTCAATAAAATTATTGAGAAACACCTTTCCTATCAAGATTGTAATAAGCTAATTACCAATCTTAACCACAGATCTATAAGAAATTAGCAAAAAATGACCACAGATACAGGTTACCTCAGTAAAACAATGGCAATAATCATCCACACATGTAATGGCGCCACACTGTATTGCCTCCAAAGCTTTTCTTTATTTCAAATGCAGAATTACAACAATACAATAGCAGTAGCACCTCAATCCCAATTCTAACTAGCTTGGAAGAGGAGGCTGTGCCTGGATATATACAAATTACAGGCCATCAATCCCAGGGGGGGTGCAATTCCTCATGGAATCAAGTGAAATCAACTGATGGAGAGTTCATAAATGTAGAACTGAATCTGTACTGAGCCTACTTATCAACCGGGGGCCTGAATGAGCTGACACATCAACCCATACACCGACACATCGGCCCATAGAGCATCCAGGAGAGTCCACACGTGTGGAGGAGAGAGAGAGGGCGCAATTCCCCATGAAGACAGTTGTAGATCAACTCTGGATCTGATGTGATTCCCTCCTTCAATCAAGGATTTGTCAGATCAAGTCAATCTGCTCCAGATCTAATTGATTTCAGTCAAATCGGTTGAGTATCCATTGATTTATTGATTTTGGATTTGCTCCATTATTCATCAATTTATTAATTAAAATAATCAATAATTGATTTTTGGGGCTTTCTGACCTGAGTGATGGAAGATCACTCAAAACTTAGGAAATAGTGGGTCCATGGGTTTACATGGTACTCTTAGCTTGAAAATGAGCACCTACATGATTGAAATCGATTATTTGGCCCACTTTTATTACAAAATCATTTTTTTCCAATTAAACTATTAAAAAATAGCCTAAGTTTTTTGGAAAAATTAAATTTTAATAAAAAACACTAAAAAAACTAAAAAAATGAAAAATTGAAAAACACCTAGGGGGACTTAGACATGTTCATATGACTAAAAAATGATGTCTAGCATGTCTATACATTGACACATAGACTCTAATAATCTCAATAGGCCCAAATGCCAAGCCGACCACCCCAACTTTGGAGGTATGGAGTGAAAAACTTTGAAATTATTAGTCGTTTATTCAACAACCAATAATAACCAAGGGAAAAAACACCCTGGGCTGATCGGATTGACAAATGAATTCTAAGAGACCGAGTCTTTTACAGACACTATCATGCTAGAACATTTATTAGAATTCCCCCGTGGGGTATGAACATGTGATATAGTACAACAAGCACTTCCCAGAAGTACTTCCAAAGATCTTTTGCAGTCCGAACAAGTTAACCCTGTCTGGTTCACCAGGCTCACTTGATAAAAACCACTAAGTACAACTTAGGTGGTAACATTCTGGCTCCAACTATGGGACATGTGCTCGATCTGGTCTTTGAGGCAAGGAGAGGATACAAGAACACCAGAATCTCTGGTTGATATACCCTATAAAAACATCTCAACTTGACAAGAAAAACCTTAGTAGCACAAGTTTTATAAAAAACCAAATGAACCATTAAACTGATTTATTTAAACAAAATAAGTGTAACTAACTAAAAGAAGCAAAGTTTTATTATAGCTAAGTAGAAATGCAGAAAGTAAATGCCCTCTTTCAAGGAGCTTATTTTCCTACTCTAAGCATGATATAAAAAGGGTTAAGTGTAATCAGAAATCCAATGTAACCACCTACGCATTTTATTAACATAAATTTTTTTTTCCTTGTCTTTGGTTACCAGCCAAAGTAAGGATACCTTATTTAGAAAATACAAACCTGCGTGATGATTCAGGATGGGCGGGATGGATGGGAGATCATAGGAATTAACACTGTCATAAAAATTCTTCCCAAACTTGTATGTGCTCATGCAGGATGCTTCTATCCATGACTAGATAAGACTGATATACCAATCAGAATGATGAGGTAGACTGACTACATCATCATACTGATCATCGGGGATTATCAAATGATAACTTGTTGCACAAGCCCCAAGTAGCTCTAAATCATAAGGAACCTCTATATGTGAAAAAGATGGCTGAGACTGATTTTCCACTGACTCCATCACATCTGACTTTTCACAATACTGTTTCTCAATGTCTTCATTACTGATACCCTTGTGCGGCTCTACGTGGTATGACTTTGAATGATCCTCTTCCATACTAAGGTTTTCCCAGGCATTCAGATCTATACTCCCCTCTATGGATGTATCGTAGATTGGACTTCCACAAATTTTTGAATAGACACTACCATCATTGGACATATCATGGATGAGATTTTCCATAATATTTTCATAAGTTGGATTATCTATGAAATTCCAATAGTCATCACTCCCATCCATGTCATATGTCAGGGACTCTTCATCCATGGAATCATGCTCCTGCCTATCCATGTCTTCCTTGTATTCATAACAATCCTCTTCAGATAAAATGTTATGGGGCAATAGACTTTCCAAACCTTCATCAACATGAGGAGAACAAGGTCTAGTGTCACAACACACTATAGTGATCTTATCATAGGTTTATTTATAGGCTTCCATTATGATATCATGAAAAGGATCTTCAATCAAGGAAGCCATTTGGACATATTCAATGGGATCACTTGGGATGTGTTTCTCAGTGGGTTTTTCTAGAGGGATTTCTGGAAAAATATCAGCATTGCAACACACCTAAGAATACCTCAAATCTTCAATGTTTTCAGCTATGGTGTCATGAGGAGAGTATTCAACAATGTTTTCCATCATGGGCTCCTCATGAAGCTCTTGAATAGAATCATATTGGATTTTCCCTTCCTCAGAATCTTGCTGTGTATTGGGAGATACCTCATATTCTTTAAGAAGTCGCTTAATTTCCTCCTTTCTTAAATAACCTCTAGGATATTTTTTGATGGGATTATCATAGACTTCCTCTTTACTTAAATGTTCAAGAAGTGATTCCAAGTCTTCAATACTTTGTATCATGGAAAAAGGTCCATCATATGCTTCCGTGTGATACTCTGTCCCAGATATGTAGAAGGTATAGATCTTTTCAAGGAACATTTTTAAACCATTCATACTACCCCTACCATCATGCCACTGCTCTAAAAACATCCAAAGGAAACTTGGAAAAGAAGTTATACATTTATTAGGAAGGCCCTGATAGAACCAACAACTAGCCTCACCCCGAAAAGTACTAGCAAACATTTCCATCATATGGTCTTCATAAAGAATATTGGAGTCAGCAATCAATTGAAGGAAAGATTTGACATGCCAGATGGCCGAGTCACCATAATCCCCATGAAAAGTCAGAAGCCAGTTATATGCATCCCCCAAACCATCACAATAGTTAGGAAAACCCGGGATGTTTGAGAAATGGATAGGTTGAAACACTAAGGTTAACTGGGCACCATATTTCTCCTTTAATTTATCCAAAATAGTATCCATTTGATACAACGATTAAACCTTGTACTGAAAAGGTGGAGTTGTCAAGTGATGAGATTTAAAGGTTTTAACATGTTGCATGGGATCATATACACACAACAAAACTTCACAAGTTTATGAGATAACAGGGTTTTATCCCTTCAATGGAGTCGCCATGTGAAAAAGAAAAATAAGCATTTATAAATCTTTTCACAAAAATTATTTTTTGCTTTTCTTTGTAAAAATAAAATTGGAAAAAACCGTCAGTGGAGTCGCGAGATGAAAAATAAAGATCTACTCTAAGCATTCATCAAACAAAGAAAAAACAAAAAAGGAAGAAAACAAAAGTCATACTCGAGAATAAAAATATTTATCCCCGGCAACGGCGCCAAAAAGTGTTGCTGCCTTTTCACACACCTGGGTCACGTGGAAGAAATATTCAAGCCACTCGGTGTGTCCTTGGGGGAAAGTCTCAAGTCAAGGATGTCACCTTGTTCTGGACTTCTCCATTTAGGCTCAACTCCTAACGAAGCCAAGGAGGGTAGACCCTATTAAGTTACTAAGGATGATTTCTTAGTGTGATGATGTTAAGTTGAATCAGTTACTTAGGAGTTTGAATATTTTAACTATAGACAATTAAAGATGACGAGATACAAAAATAAACACACGAAAGCACAAAGCTGATACATAATGTATATATGAAGCAAAAATGACCAGTGCCTTAAAATGGAGTCAAATCAATAAGATTGATGCTCTTGCATGTGCTTGGAGTGAATGTTTTGTGATTGCATCTTGGTATGTTTTAAGTTAAATGTGAAGTATGAGTTGATTAAATTAGGAAAAGGGGGACTCCAGATATACCCGAGAGTACTTGGAGTATGTCCAAAACTAAACCTTTACGGCTACCCGCAAGGAATATGTGGGCTGAAATGGAGTCTATGGGGCTATTGTTCGTAACGCACCCGTTAGGGTGTGATAGATATCGGTGCCCCGAGGTCACTTTCCAGAAGTTCCCGCCTCCTTTGGGTATTTTTCCACTGTAAAGGTTTGATCTAGGTGTTGGATTTTCACCTGATGGTTTGTCAGTTGGGGAGAGTGAGTCCTAATTATACTAGTCACCCAAGTGATTTTGATACATCTTGACTGATTGGACGAACCGCAGCCAAGTGCAGAGCATACACACTGGAGTCTTGTAAATTTTAATAAGTTTTAAAATGGATGTTCTTGTTTAAAAGAAAAGCCTCCAAGAACCTCTTTCGATCCAAGTGGATCTCAATCAGGGAATCGAGGAGGGGTTAATTTTAAAGTTGCTGATAAACAAATGATATAAAAAAGGAAACAGATACACAGTTCTAGTTTCTTAATTAATCCTACCACGAATCTCTTTCCCCTTTCGGGTCAATCGGGAAATCGTGGGGTAAGTATTACGATTACTTTGAAATGTAATATATGAAGTATGTAATTAACAACAAAATCAAGTATACTACCCTGCAAATTAGATCAATGTTAGTAAATAATAAATAAGCAGAAAGCGACGAAAAGGGTACCGACGCAAATCCCCCCAGGGGGGATAGGGAATGGGCTCAAAAGAGCCTATTCAAAAAATGATTTTATTTATTAATGGTTACAGTATTAGAGGACTGATATATCATAAATTTCTTGGTCCTTATACACGCTGAAACCAATCTTTTACAACTTTGGAAAAAATTTGAGTTTTTTGGTGAAAAGGGAGACCCCTGGGGGGATTTGAACGCTTCTGAGGCCACTTCGGACAGCAGCTTCCTTTCCCTTATGTCAAACCTGATAAAATATAGCGAGCATATTAGAATAACAAATGCCCAAAATCACTTTAAGAGTACCTTTGGACCAGCCTACCTTATCTCACAAAAAATGAAGTTAAAACTAGCTAAATAGGCAGAAAAGTAATCAAGATTTCCTTGGGCTCTTGGCTTTCTATTTGTGCAGCCAACAAAACTGCACTGATATTGTAGAATATTGAATTTTATAATAGTGAAAGGAAATCTAATGCATGTGATCTACAAGTTTCCTTTAAATTTTCATGCAAAAAAGATGATTTCCCTACAACTAGATCTAGAATGCTTATGAAACCTTTTTAAGTGCAAGATATAGGTTATGAGATATGAAATATCAAATCTATGTATATTTTAATTTGATGAAACAGATCCAAATGAAATCCCAACTATGAACTGAACCAAGTAACCGGGTAAAGTGTTGATTTTGAGGGAGGAAGAAGAGGAGAAAAGTGTTGGTTTCCTTGAAGATCCCCAGTAGAGATTTTAGGTGGAATGTCGAGGGACTATGCCTTTGAAATGTTTTGAGGAGAATGAAGAAGCAAACTAGACCAGCATCCTCTCCAAAGTATGAACCTGCAACTCAGCTGAAATCAAAGAACTTGCCAAGAAACTTGTGAGATCCAATTAGTACATACAAAGGGATTCAAGATAACATGCATATAAGCTTATAGGACATGCTAAATCTAGATCTCTAATCATGCATCCAAGGAGAGTGACAGTAAATAAAATTATTGAACAAAAACTTTCCTATCAAGATTGTAATAAGCTAATTACCAATCTTAACCATAGATCTACAAGAAATTAGCAAAAAATGACCACAGATACAGGTTACCTCAGTAAAACAATGGCAATAATCATCCACACATGCAATGGCACCACACCGTATTGCCTCCAAAGCTTTTCTTTATTTCAAATGTAGAATTACAACAATACAATAGCAGCAGCACCTCAATCCCAATTCTAACTCGCTTGGAAGAGGAGGCTATGCCTGGATATATACAAATTACAGGCCATCAAGCCCAGGGGGGCGCAATTCCTCATGGAATCAAGTGAAATCAACTGATGGAGAGTTCATCAATGCAGAACTGAAGCTGTACTGAGCCTACTTGTTAACCAGGTGCGTGATTGAGCTGACACATCAACCCATACACCGACACATTGGCCCACAATGCATCCATGAGAGTCCACACGTGTGGAGGAGAGAGAGAGGGCGCAATTCCCCATGAAGACAGCTGTAGATCAACTCTGGATCTGATTTGATCCCCTCCTTCAGTCAAGGATTTGTCAGATCCAGTCAATCTGCTCCAGATCTGATTGATTTCAGTCAAATCAGTTGAATATCCACTAATTTATTGATTTTGGATTTGCTCCATTATTCATCAATTTATTAATTAAAATAATCAATAATTGATTTTTGGGGCTTTGTGACCTGAGTGATGGAAGATCTCTCAAAACTTAGGAAATAGTGGGTCCATGGGTTTACATGGTGCTCTTAGCTTGAAAATGAGCACCCACATGATTGACACCGATTATTTGGCCCACTTTTATTACAAAATCATTTTTTCCAATTAAACTATTAAAAAATAGCCTAAGTTTTTTGGAAAAAATAAATTTTAATAAAAAACACTGAAAAAACTAAAAAAATTGAAAATTGAAAAACATCTAGGGGGACTTAGACATGTTCATATGACTCAAAAATGATGTCTAGCATGTCTATACATTGACACATAGACTCTAATAACCTCAATAGGCCCAAATGCCAAGCCGACCACCCCAACTTTGGAGGTATGGAGTGAAAAACTCATAAATTATCAGTCGTTTATTCAACAACCAATAATAACCAAGGGAAAAAACACCCTGGGCTGATCGGATTGACAAATGAAGTCTAAGAGACCGAGTCTTTTACAGACACTATCATGCTAGAACATTTATTACAATTCCCCCATGGGGTATGAACATGTGATATACTACAACAAGCACTTCCCAGAAGTACTTCCAAATTTCTTTTGCAGTCTAAACAAGTTAACCCTGTCCGGTTCAGTAGGCTCACTTGATAAAAACCACTAAGTACAACTTAGGTGGTAACATGCGAGTGTTAGTAACAAGAGTTACAAGATCTCCCGCATTAGGTTGTTTTTTTTGCGAACAATGGCTAAAAAGAGATTGAAATCTTATGTAAAAGGAAATCAAGGAAATAACCTTATTTGAAGTTATACTAGCCTAGATCCAAATCCTAGGCTCTATCAAGTGCGAGAGAAATCAAATCTCTAGAGGTGCAAACCTCTTGTTACGTATTGCACTCAATGAGCTATCAACTTTGGTATGTCTTATATGTAGCCATTAATTTGATTCAAACTCAAAGAGCATCTTTTTATTTAAGGTCCACATATAATATTTTTAATATTAATATTTGATATTATTTATGGCCTACATATAATATTTAATATTATTTATGGCTTACATATAATATTTATTTTACATTTTTTTTTGCTCGTAATTCAATTTTTTTATTTTTTATTATTTTGTTAAGTAGGAACATTACAACATCTCCATCATATTGTGTTTTTTTTCTAACCTGCATTTTTTCTTGCGAATAATTAAATTTTTACTTTTTTATTGTTTTGTTAGGTACGAACATTACAACATCTCCGCCATATTAGGTTGTTTTTATGGCGGACATTTATTGTGGCGGATAATTAATTTTTTTTATTATTATTTTATTAGAGCGCCGATAATCATGTTGATAACTTGTTTCTAGTGATTGAGTAATTTGCTAGTAAAGTTCTCTTAGAATAATGTTATGTCTTCTTAGACTAGAAAACCAATATAGACTCATCTTAGAAGTATGTATTAGATTTGATTTTCCATTTAGTGTAACATGGGTGGAAACATTTGTTGTTTACTTAGTTAATTTGTATTATATGTGGACCTTAAATAAAAAATCAATGGCTATATATAGGACACACCAAAGTGGATAGTTCATTGAATGCAATACCTGAGAAGAGGTTTGCACCTCGAGAGATTTGATCCCTATCACCCCTTGATAATGAGACTTTTGAGACTTTAATTTAGGATTATATAAGATAATTTGTTGTAATTCTTATTCAATTTTTTTGAAGGACTTGTATTTTTTAGACTAAAAATCAGTATGAAAGTCAAAATTGTCCCTAGTTAGACGCCTCCATAAGAAGTTGTCAAAAACAATAAACACATTAAAGTGGTTGTAATGATTTGTAGTTTCAAGAATAAACATAGTATAATGAATTAAAGTTAAATAGCATTTTTAATTTTTAAGTTATAATTTATTGATAAAATTTTATAGATATATTTAGTCATATATATTTTATTGATAAAATTTTATAAATTTATTTTTTAATATTTTGCTAATTTTAACATAGTTATTATCATTATTAAAATAAAGTTAATTTTAACTTTAAAAACTTGAATAAAGAAAAAAAACTTAATCAATAACTAATTATAATTTATAACTTTCTTTTTAAAGTCCCTACCTAATATCTTTAAAATTTAATAATGATAATCACAATCTAAAAATGTTAAAAGTGTTTTACAATAAATAAATATATAAAATCAAAGAAATAAGAAACATAATAGTAAATAGTAAATCATCTCAAAGAATCTAAATATCTTTTTCAAACGACCAAGACAAACAAACCTATACACCCATAATAAAAAACAATGGCTAAAAAAATTATAAAGATCTGAAACTGAAGTGCCATATATCAAAATATCTCCTTAGTGTCCTGAGAAAGAAAAGAAAAACATAATTAACAAAAAATTCATCATTTCATTTTGAGATAACTTCTTCTTACAAAAAATACAAATAATAAGAAACTATGATTATTGAAATATGAAAATGATAAAGAAATCTATTATTTTTTACAATAAAAAAATATATTAAACTAATAGATAACAAGTCTAATAAAAACTCTTCAGCAATATTTAAACAGAAAATAAAAGAACCGTTCTCAAACAAACCCATTTTAGTCAATAAAAACAATGTCTAAAACTAAAGGGGATCCATATACAACTCTCAAACAAACCCATACTACTAATAAAAACAATATCCATAGCCCTTAAACCGATGAGATAATATTGAAAGGAGGTCGGTGAATAAAACTTCAATGTAAAACCTGATGAGATAATATTGAAAGGTCAGGAAATAAACTTCAAAGTAGACCCATACTATTAAATAAAAACCATATCCATATCTCTTGAACTGAAGATATAATATTGAAAGCTTCTCAAGAAATAAACTTCAAAATAAAACGCTGAAATACTGTTTGAGAGAAACTGAAGAGACAACATTGAAACATGATCCAGAAATAAACTTGAAAATAAAGTGCTTAAATTCTGTTTGCGCCATAGCCTTCCTTCCGTTGGGTTATTTTTCATCAAGTAACATATCTTAATATGTTAATATCTTGCTCGTCCCTTTCTATGTAATCCTGTGTAATCAAATTTTCTATGATCTTTTTAAATGCTTCTCCATCTATCTTGAACATCGCTCCATGTTGCTCAATGCATTCATTTATTAGCTCTTGATAATGCAAAGATTTTTTGCTCTTCATGATGCGGACTATTATGGCACTAATTCTGTCATTCCTGTTCATATCAATGTTCTCAATGACCTTTTTCTTCTCATCATTGGATGGAAGTAGAATCTTAATCTTCCTTCTTCGTTTGTAAAACTGTAATTTACCTCAAAGCAATCGCTTGTGGAGATTTGTGTTGTATCCGGCTCCTTGAGCAAAATCTTATACTTTCCAAATACAATGAAATGCA
>LPNX010797435.1:38660-84977 GCA_001517045.1 Pseudotsuga menziesii | reverse complement strand
AGAAGCAGCGTGTGATTATCGTGGAGTGGACCACAATAATGGGCATGACTGTACAGCAGCATACGTGTACTGGCATAAAGACGCGTAGCTTCCTCTCTTCCAAGGGTTTTAGCATATAGTTTCTTGCTATCCTCCATGAGTTTCATACACTAATTTACTTGATGTCGCTTCTTTTTAATTTATTAATTTTCATCATTTTTCAACGTTTCTCTTTATCTTATTAGTATTATTAGTTATTGTCACTTTTATTTATATTATTTTAATTTTTTTCATTTTAATACATCTTAATCTCCAATCGTAAATATTCATTAACTTTATTTCTCACTCTTTTAGGTAAATCTCATGAATTAAAATTTTTANTTATTTTAATTTTTTTCATTTTAATACATCTTAATCTCCAATCGTAAATATTCATTAACTTTATTTCTCACTCTTTTAGGTAAATCTCATGAATTAAAAATTTTATTAGTAGTTTAATTTATTTTTTCTCACCTACATATCTAATCATTCATATCTATAAATATAAATAATCATTAACTTTATTTCCCATCTTTTACGTGAATCTCATTCTTATCAAAATATTAAAAACAAATCCTTTTTTAATTATTGTTTTCACTAATATATCTAATCATATATATATATATATATATATATAATCATTCATACATATATATATATATATATTTTTAAATAATTATTTACTTTATTTTCAATTTTTCATGTGAATCTCATTCTTATCAAATTATTAAAAAAAATCATTTATTATTTTAATTTTTTTTATCAATATATCCATTAATTCATGTATATATATGGATTAGGTAAAGTAACTAAAAACAAAAATAATATTAAATTTTAAAAATAAAATAAGGATCATGTAAAGTTGATAAAGTTGATAAGGAAAGATAAATTAGAATAAAAAAAAGTTTTGTCATATATATATAACTGATTAATCAACCATTAAATTATTGAAAATTCACTCTCACATATATATAATAATCAATCAAATTAAGTAATTCAAAATTCAAAATTCAAAATATATATTAAATCATAAATTGAATACATATTAGTTAAATATAATATTGAAAATTCAAAATATTATAGTGAAATCATAAATTGAATATATAATTTAAAGTTATTACTTAGATATAATTATGTTAATAGGCATTTAAATACCATATGAGATTATGGACTTCCTTGAGGGGATCAACATGATTAACTTGAGTGTAACAAGTGTACAACCAAGATTCATTTCATGGTCATCATTCTGTGTTAATGGTTAATTAATGGTTTAATCTTATACATTAGTTACTTTGATAGACTTTTAGATATTATTTGATATTTTGGACTTTGTTAAGTTGATCAACAGGATTAGGATTAACCCTACTGTAACAAGTGTACAACCATGATGCATTTGATGATCATACTATTTTCGTTTGTTTAGTTGAATGCTAACTATGGATTTGGTTATATATGATAATCACTAAAGCTAAATATTAAACCATATATCCACCTTAAATATCTTTTGATTGATCCATTTTGGTTGAGGTCACTATAAATACATTTAGCTTTTACATTTAAGCCTATGGAAGTTCACAAGTCACATGTTGAGTGGTTGTGCTAGTTATAATATTTACATCATTAGTTGGTTTTTAATTTCTTGATTCTTTGCATGTGTGGGTGAATGCACAAAGTTGAGGGACCTTTTAGATGCAATGGTAGATCCAAGAAAATGATTCAAGATATATAAAAGATAAATCATCGCAAGCAATCCTCAGCCTGTCAAGCCTAGTCCCAATGCTATCAAGGTGATTAACAACTAGGATAATTAACAAATACGTGAGCACATTATGTCGCTCTAAAACACATGCACACTACTTTCTACAAAATGCGTGCGTGTTTTTTAAAACATGATTTATGCACAATACGGGCCGCACCTGTCATTTTATCCACAACAACGAACCAAAGCGATTTCAAGTCAGCTAAAGCATGCAAGGGTGAACACAATTTGGGTGAGAGGGCATACATTTTCCACCTGGGGGATCAATCTCTTCATTCTTAAGTATTTACATCAAATCTTGTCCTTCTACTTCCACTATATTCAATAATCTGTGCCCTAATATGAACTAAAACCATCATTTTTTAATTTGTATTCCCTCATATCAATTGAAAGCATAATTTTTTTAATTTGTATGCCCTAAAAGAAATTTAAACCACAAACTGAGTCATTTGCATGCCCAAATGAAATCAAAACCCCAATTTACTCATAAAAATCAAATCAATTTCACTATGTGTGCACGCGTGCGGGCACACACACACACACACATATTCATGAACATCCTTGTGAATCCAAACCAATATTCATAGTTATGAAAAGTTTCTCAAATATATAGTAAGATTGCATACAACTAAAAAAAATTCAAGTAGAATTCATATCTTCCCTAAAATACATAAACAAAGGCACTAAATGGCCTATAGAGTCCAAAAAACTTCATGCCACAACAAATAATAACATATCAAAATCCTTTCAAATATTGGAAATTTATTCATCAATAGCACAGTTTACCCCTCCTCTAGGCTCTATCGCTTGCCTCTACCCAGAATATCGAAGTTGGTCCTCCAAGGACTTTAGTCAACACCTTATAGTTTTAATGAAACTTCCTAATCCAAGTGTTAAAATAAGGTATAGAAGATTCCCATGCTTAATAAATGTTTTCACTTGAGTGAATGTTACATTTTTGTTAAGGTCAGGACAGAGGAGTTCACCAATAAAACAAATATAAGCTATAAGATTTTAAAAATAAAATACAAATTAGTTAAAAAACTTTTATTATTTTAAATCATTTTTTCTAATCAATATATCTAATCATTGATACATATGAAGTAAGTAAGATAATCTAGTATCTTATTTTTAAAACTTCACACATATATATAAAGTTTTAAAAATAAAACAATTATAAGCTATAAGATTTTAAAAATAGAATAAGAATTAGTTAAAGTAGACGAGGAAAAATAAATGAAAAAAGAAAGGACCAATGTTTTCCAATTATATATATATAATTTATCAATCAACGATTAAATTATTAAAAAAAAATTCTCCCATATAAAACTAATCAATCAATCATTAAATTATTGAAAATTTAAAATATTATATTAAAATCATAAATTGAACATTTAACTTAAATGTATTACTTAAATATAATTATGTTGATAAACATTTAGATCTAAGATTATGGATTTGTTAAGAGGATTAACAAGATTAGCTTAAGTGTAACAAGTGTAAGTTAGGGATTCATTTCATGGTCATTAATGGTTTAATTACACCAATAGGTGTTTAGATATTATTTGGGATTTACTTCCTAGAGTAACTAAACAAGACTAACTCTAATGTAACAAGTGTACGAAATGATTCATTGATTCATTTCATTGTCTTTGTATCTTGTTATTTAAATAAGCTTCACTTAAGCACATATCACTTTATTATTATTAAATAGTATTTTTTTATGTTTATATTAATTAGTTTAATGTTTATGTTATACCTCAAATGGACAACTATAATGATCTGGTTATTTGTTTAATGTTTATCCTTTTTTTAACAACCAACCATCTCCACAAAACTAAGTGGATGGCTATGTCAATCTACATTAGTGGACTACTTTACTTGTGTTTGTGCTAGTGTCATACATTGATTATAGTATGTTTCATTAGCTAATTTTTAATTTCTTGATTCTTTATATGTGTGGGTGAGTGCACAAAGTTGTGGGACCTTTTAGATAAAATGGTATATCCAAGAAAATGATTCAAGATATATAAAAGAGAAATGATCCCTAGCAAACATGAGCCTGCCAAACCTAGTCCGAAGCCTATCAAGGTGATTTCCAACTAGGATAGTTAACAAAAACATGAACGTGTTATGTTGCTATAAAACACATGCACATTATGTTCTACAAAATGCGTGCCCATTATTTTAAAAATTATTTATGCACAAAATGGGCCACGCCCATTATTTTCTCCACAACAACAAACACGAGCGATTTCAGGCCGACCAAAGCATGCAAGGGTGGACATGATTTGGGTGAGAGAGCATACATTTTACACCTTGGGGATCAATCTCTCCATTCTCAAGTATTTACATCAAATACCATCTTTCTAATTTCACTAATTTCACTAATATGTATTCCCTAATACGAATTGAAACCATAAATTGAGCCAGTGGCATGCCCAAATGAAATCAAGATTCAAAACCCCAATTTACACATAAAAATCAAATCAATTTCACTATGTGCATACATATATTCATGAGCATCCTTGTGAATCCAAACCAATATTCACAACTATGCAAAGTTTCTCAAGTATATAGTAAGGTTGCATACAACTAAAAAAAATCAAGTACAATTCATATATTCCCCAAAATACATAAACAAAGACACTAAATGGCCTATAGAGTAAAAAAAAAAATCATGCCACAACAAATAATAAGATATCAAAATCCTTGCTAATATTGGGAATCTATTCATCAACTGAGAATTGTTTACCCCTCCTCTAAGTTCCATCACTTGAATCTACTTGGAATATTGAATTTGGTTCTCCAAGGACATTAGTAAACACCTTATAGTTTTGATGAAACTTCCTAATCCAAGTGTTAAAATAAGGTAGAGAAGCTTCCCATTCTTAATAAATGTTTTTACTTGAGTGAAGGGTACATTTTTGTTAAGGTCAGGACAAAGGAGTTCAAAAATAGGCTCTACCAAAATCAATATACATAGGGAGATTGACGTTTTTTATTACATTCCAATCACATACTATCATACATGATAGAATCGAGTGGAAACCTTGCAACTCTAAAAGCTTGAAAACTATTAATTCTGTTGAATTCTAGTTGTCAAACTACTTTACAAAAATATAAAAAGTTTCTCACGTGTATATATAAAGAGTGCATACAGTGTAATGAACCTAAGAATAATTCAGGTCCACTGACTCTATGCAATAATTTTTTAAAACAAACTTTAAGACACTAGATGACAGGAGGGAAATTTAGCAAGTTGCGGAGAGAATAAATTGGGATTTGCAGGTGAAACCAAAAGACATGGGAGGACATTGAAATTTCATATTCCTAAGCACCTGGATGTTGGTCCCTTTTAGGTTTCATAAATTATCCAGGCTGAATTCTACTACCAAGATCCTGGGAGTCCCAACCGATGCAAACTGGAATGTTTACAAGCAATTTCCAAGAAACCATAGCATAAGAGGAACTTAGGATGGTTATAGAAATATTTTTAGAATTTTAACATAATAATTAGTAGTTTTTAAATGCATCTGAACTATAGAATATAATCCTAAAAGTCACAAAAGAAAAACTAGTCACTGGGACTGAGCAACCAACATAACTTCTGGGATTTTCAAACACAAGAAAAGGGTCACTAATATTCCATTTTAAGCATGGAATATATTCATTGAAATTTTATTGAATGTTAATAACAAAAATGATATGTTTAGACTGCTTAAATCAATCAAACTGGAAAACTAGTCCATTATTCATTGAAATCTAGGAAGGGTGTGAAAGATCTTTAATAAACTTAATCAAACAAGTTCTAAATATTGTGAAACTTTCAGATACATTAATTTTCATCATAATATATCAGTGAGGGTCAAAATGAATCTCATTGGAATCTTAGAGATAGCCTCTTATAGTCATAAATCCCATAGAATTTCGACGGAGCTAGGAAATTAAGAAGAATCGAATCTTGATCCTTCCAAACTCCGAAAATGGGATGAAAGTGGTATGAACCAAATATTAAATGTTATATTGAATATAAGTACATGAAATACATATCAGTGGGGTCGAAATTCCCATTACAAATGATCCAGAATTGTCAGAATAACATAGAATCGAGACGAGGAAGAGATAATAGTGAATATCACTAAAAGGAGGTCTCCAAACTCTGCTTGATGATATGGAAATTAGTTGAAGGAGACATAAAAATATGAAATGAAACTTCTTCCATGGTTGCAATAACATTAGAAACCAAAGCATGAAATCCACTTGTTACAGTTGATTTTACCACACATGGTGGATCACACCTTTATGGCGTTCCCTGTCCCTCTGCAGACTCTTTATGGCGTTCCCTGTTCCCTGTCCCTCTGCAGACTCTTTTGTACCTTTGATGTTTCCAAGATCATCCCTAAAAACATACATTATTTGCTATACATGACTTTTAATCCCTTTCTCGCGTATACACGTGGATTTGACCCTTAAACCTGTGTACATCGGGATGTGTGCAAAAGGCCAAATAGTTTTGGAGCTTTCCTTAATGTGGATCCAAGTCACTTGTCTCTTGACCTTCAATATGCCTTGAGATCGCTCGGATTTGACCTTCCATTACCCCATTGAAGCACTATATAAGGAACCCTTTGGATACATTGAAAGAGGAGGAATTGAAGAGTAAGAAAACTATAGTCCAATATTGTTGACGGAGCTTATACTTGAGTCTACATCCCTTTGTCCCTTGGAGCACTTTGTGTTCTTCCCAATCTTTCCTTTGATTGTGAGCCTGCTATCGAGAGATGGAGGATTGAAGTGGTGGAGGCCTAGGTGGAGGACTCAGTTTCTCCAATTCGTAGATGTGCCGACAGAGGTTGTCACTATTGTAATCTTTGATTTATATCAATAGAAATATCTTTTCCTATCCAATAATGTGTATTTAAACAAGTATTGAATCCATGGATGCTTTTAAATGCTTATATGTTATTGATTATATATGCTAGAGTAGGTATAACACAATTATATATAGGATGCTTGTCATGTTTGCTAAATGTTGAGAGAGCAAATTATCAATACAAGCTAGAGTGGAAAAGCTCAATGGGGATCTACATCAATCGTCTAGAATAAGGTATGTATTGACATCCTTTAGTGTTAGATATTTGGTTTCTCTTGCATATAGGAAAGGATTGTTTTCTGCAATTACTCTGTCTGTTGTGGTACCCCAAGCCAAAGGAATTTTTCTCCGTAATAGAATTGGCGACTCCACTAGGGAGTTCCTAGTCATTTTCTTTGGGGGTCTTTATCGGCATTCAATGTTCTTGAATTACTCTGATTTTTCTATTTCTAAGTCGGTTCTGGCGGCATGTTTGCCTGGTAGTGTCTGGTAGGAGTAAATTTTGTCTCAGCTTATCTGTTTACCTTCTTTGTATCTCTTTTTCTTCCTGTACATGAGTTTTTTCTTCACAGTCGCGTGTACACGTGGTTTTTACTGGGATTTCTGAGTATATATGCGGGTTTTTTGCACATAGTCATGTATGCCCTGAGTTTTTCCTTTTAGGGAAAGATTAAGTGTTGTTGGGTGAGTTGTGATGATTGCTGAGTCTCCTTGGATGCTTCTAGAGTTTGTATACACCTCTATTTCTGACCAGAGACACTTTTTAGGTTGAATTTTTTTTAAGAATGTTCTTGTCAATGCATTTTCTATTTTTTGTTTTGGGATTAGTGCATTAGGTCTCTTTTACCTTAGTGATTTGCATGGGTGTTGTTTGATAGTGCTTGTAGAGTCTGGGGGTGGTAGAGTCATTCTTTTGCTTTATTATCTCATTTTAATTGAAAAAATACAAAAATATTTGCTTCTTTGCATCATTATGCATCATTGCATCTTGCATTTTGCATGGTACTTGCACTAGGTTTGCTTGGAAAAGTACTAGCCAGATTTTCATAATTGGAATGATTGCATTTTTTTATTTGAAGGAAAATTTTGCATTTCACGTAGTAGCATACCTCATTTTTCATTTGACACAGTGCATTTGCATTGATTGTTAGGTGTGCATTTTACTTCTTGTTGTGTCATAACACCATTGGATGCACAATCATTTACCCTTTTTGAGTAATAAGACAATTAAAATCAACGCATAATAAAATGAATTACACTCTTTTCTATTATAGGGTGCACCAACAAGATCATTAGGTTTTAGGGTCTTGGAATAGTTCATTGTGAGTAAATTCTCCAAGGCCACTAAACAAAACATGTATGTGTCTGTCCAGGTGAGAGTGTGAAATTCCTTGGTATAATTAGTGTTTCTCAGGATCCTCCTCTTACAAGGGAGTTAAGCACGAGGCAATGTGAGTGGTTAATGATTGAGATGACCACTAGTCATAACTGAGTAGCACCGGGGATATTTCCAGGATTTTATTCATATCTGGGGGCTCTTTCGACAGTTTCGGGCTTTGCTACCTTTGCGACTGTCTGCCTGAGCATTGATTATATTGAGGTGACCTTAGTTTCCTTACCTAGGTTATCGAGGGGTTACTTCGTAGAGGTTATTCTGCAGGTGTCCCAACCAGGTTGGGGTCGGGCAGCACAGTCGCTATATGCATTGAAGCTGAGGGCCACAATAATTGGTTATGAACCTTCGCTTGTTGTGTATGGGAATCTCAAGCCTCTCCTAGGCGAGACATACCTGCTTCGTTCGGGAGCTCACATATCCTACCCTTGCTTGCTTGTGATTTGGCTTTACATTATGTAGGTGTATGCTTTGTGCATGCTAGTTTTCCTAGGGTTTGCGTAATTAGAAGAGTCTTTTTCATTTTTTGAGTCATTATGGATTCGGGTGCAGCACTTCGCCGTTCTCATCATTTAGCAAGACTTCTGCCTCCTACGTCTCCTCCTCCTTTGGGAGAGAGAAACAGATAGTTCGGGCGGACTACTTCTCACATTGATTCACACACAATGGGAGATTGCGAGGATGAGATGCCTGAGATGTCTTCTCCACCTCAAGAGGTTGGCGAGGAAGATCCTACTCCTGCATATGATCCTTCACCTGATATACTGTCACATTCCGGTTACGATCCCTCATTCACAGGTCGCCAGTATTGGGATGACCCCTAGTCATAACTGAGTAGCACAAGAGATATTTCCAGGATTGTATTCGTATATATGGGCTCTTTCGGGAGTTTCAGGCTTTGCTACCCTACCCATATGGTCAATCCCGCCTATGACTGTCTGCCTGAGTATTGATTAGATTGAGGTGACCTTAGTTTCCTTACCTAGGTTATCAAGGGGGTACTTCGCAGAGGTTATTCTACAGGTGTCCCAGCAAGGTTGGGGTCGGACAACATAGTCGCTATATGCGTTGAAGCTGAGGGCCACAATAATTGGTTACGAATCTCCGCTTGTTGTGTATGGGAGTCTCAAGCCTCTCCTAGGCGAGACATACCTACTTCGTTCGGGAGCTCACATATCTACCCTTGCTTGCTTGTGATTTGGATTTACATTGTGTAAGTGTATGCTCTATGCACGCTAGTTTGCCTAGGGTTTGCGCAATTAGAAGATTCTTTTTCATTTTTTGAGTCAATGTGGATTCTGGTGTGGCACTTCACTGTTCTCATCGTTTAGCAGGACTTTTGCCTTCTATGTGTCCTCTTCCTTTGGGAGAGAGAAACAGACATTTCAGGTGGACTACTTCTCACATTGATTCACACACGATGGGAGATCACAAGGATGAGATGCCTGAGATGTTTTCTCCACCTCAAGAGATTGGGGAGGAAGATCCTACTCCTATATATGATCCTTCACCTGATATACCATCACATTCTGGTTACGATCCCTCATTCACAGGTTGTTGGTATTGGTTTACAGGTGATGAGACTCACCATGAACCCACACGCACTAGTCATGTTAGTTATGGCATGCATGATATCCCTGCACATGATCCGGCACATCATGCTGAGTCAGAAATTGAACCTAGCAGTATGCTTGGGCACACTCCTATTTCTTTCCATGCGAAGAGATTTGGGATCACTAGTCACATTGCACCTTCCATCTCGGCGGTGGAAGCTACCTCACGTTCCCATCCTAGACCTAATGTTAGTAGTCATATGTGTATACCAAAAACAAGACGAGTGAACATAGGGAATACCACTTATATCCCTTCACATGTCCCTTCGTCCTCAATTCCTACTCCTTCAAATGCATTTTTGACAACCCTTCCTCCCTCGCATTCACGTGGTCCTTCGGGTCGGAATGTTGCTACTAGTCATGTTCGTATTGCAACTGCATGCACAGTAGTATCTTAGAGTCAAGTATCTCCCATTGTATCAGGAGATCATATTCCTATTTCTGGATCGTCTTACGGTCCATCGCAAGGAGTTCCCCATATCCCTACTTATGGAGCTTCTCATGGGATATCCCATGGGACATCTTATGGAGCTTCTTATGGACAACCTTATGGACCGCAGTATGGACAAATCTATCAACCTTATGGGTAGGGGTATCAAAAACCCACTTACTCCTCTAATTATGGATTTGTAGCACCACATAGTCAAGGTACACCACATCATAATGCTTTCATGCCACCTTACACGGGTCAAACGAGAGGAGGATAATATGGCCAAGGCCATGGTATTCACAGTAATCAGCCTTATATGAACCAAAATTATCAGGGAGCATGGCATAGAATGGCTCAACCTAGGTTCCCTTTCCTCACAATGTTAAATTTACCTAACTTGTAGAGACTAATGAATGATTTAGTATCTCATGACCCGGCTTGACCGGCTGTCCCTAACAAGCTTCCCTCAGACATTCCCAATTTCGAGGGAAAATTAGGAGAAGATCCTAGTGAACATGTCACTACATTTCACCTTTGGTGCTCTTCCAATTCCTTACACGATGATTCGATCCGTTTAAGGCTATTTCAACGCACCCTCATCGGGCCTGCAGTGAAATGGTACATAGATTTACCAAGGGGGGCATTCAATTTGTTCGATGACCTTGCTATGAATTTCCTCAATCACTTCCAGCTACCAGTGCATTAAGAAGTTGGTACAGAACTCTTCTCAACATTTCAGCAGGACAAAGCCACACATATCTTGGACCATATCCAAGAGTGGTGTAGATGGAAGAGGTTGATTAAAGCTTTCATACCTCTAGAGTTTCTCCTTGAGTGGTTCCTTAAGTCGTTACTACCTTACATCGCGAAGGATGTTTCTACATCCAGAGTTCAGAACGAGGAACAAGCAATTTTTAGGGCACAGGAATTGGATTTGATTTATGCTCAATCCGTACTATTATATGAGATCATACCTAATGCTTCACATTCTAGTTTCGATCCCAAGATCAAGCCTGGACCACATGCCGATGGCATTGTGGGTTGTATGAGTACCAAACCTGTGGATTCGGTTGTGAAATAAGTGAGTCAATTGTCTATTAATCAATCCACTTCAGGACAAGCTACGGCTTCATCTCAACCCACCCAAACGGTGAATGTACTTTTTGTGCAATCGTCGGACCAGAAGGGAAACCAACAGCCTGGAAGGAATAAGAAAAAGGGTAAAAACAATCGTAAGGGTGGGAACAAGAATGAAAATGCCAATTTTAATGACAATAATGACCGTAATGCTGGGGGGAACAAGTAGTATAAAATTAAGGTTAAGTTTCCTTGCAAATCGTGTAAGGATGACCACCTCACTCACTTGTGCCCTCGTATGGAAGAGGCCTTGAGGTTCATAGCACAGGGCCCAATTGTGCTGACCAATCCTTTACCCCATAATCAAAATATGAACTCGAGGACCCATGATCCTAATTCTGTGTCGGATGGAGATCAAAATCCTCTGAAAACCAGTATTGGTCATGGGTGCATCAACATGGTGCGTGCTACTAAGGTTGTGACTCGTGCAAAAGACTATGGTTCATCACAACCAGACCTTGGGAAGCAACCTCCTCCTACCGAGATCCCTTTGCGTATTGAAAACCCTATGGATAAACCTGAGATTTCACTTCACATTCCTAAGGGAGTCCTAAAGCGTCTGAGGCACAATCCTAATGCCCGAGCCGCCCAGAACTATTCTGTTGTCAAGGATTTGGGCCAAACTCCTTGTGCGATGTGTGCACTTGAAGTTATTCAGAGTTGCCCGTCGCAAAGGAAAGCTTTGCTTTCTACTCTTGGGGTGAATGATGATAACTCTTCCTCTGTCCTCAAATTTGAAACCATGGGACTACAGCCTCACTTGCCTTACTATGTGTCTATCTTGATTCATGTAGAATGTCTCAACATGACTGTTAAACAAATTGTGGTTGACGAAGGCGTTGCTGCTTCTGTGATGTGTTTGTCATGTTGGAAGGGTTTTGGGTCTCTCGATTTGTCTAAATCCGCTACCATGTTTACTGCCTTTGATGGTAGATCGTTTTGGCCGCACGGAATTCTTCCTTCTCTTAAGTTCCGTTTGGGAGGGAAGACCATCATGATCGAGGTTGAGGTGGTTGATGCGCCCCTTGATTACAATCTGTTACTGGGTCAGAATTGGATGTAGAGTATGCAAGCCATAGCCTCTTCTCTATTTCGAGTTGTATGCTTTCCATTTAATGGGAAGATTGTTACGATTGATCAAACATCATTCTAAAATCCGAGTGTTAGTGCATCATCGGGAGCTTCTATCTCGATTATCGATCATTCTCAGCTGGCAATTGGGAGTGTGGGTGTTGGCATGTATCCATCCCTTATGGGGACCTTTAGTTGTCCTGCACCTGTCCTTATGATAGGATCTAGTTTCGATGGGGCTTCATCTTCATTGAATTTGGTGTATTTTTTCACTGCCCATATGGAATATCCTTGGATTCTTCCTACACCGAGTCTTTCGAACAGACCTATCAAAACGGACATGCAGTTACCTGCAGCAATGATAACATATCAAGCGAATCTTGATGGTGTTGCAGAGCCTAGTCCTTCCTCTTCGTGGATAGAGGAGGAGGACCCGTATGTGCTTCCTACATGGGTAGTTGAGTCCTCTCATGCACATGACTGCCTTGATAGTGTTTTTCCATCAAATGAAGCTATTATTGAGGCCATGTCTGGGGTTGAGCCACCTTGGGAAGAGTTAGATCATAGATCTTATTTTCTTCCTGAGCTTGACCGTTTGGAATGTTAGGAATTTAGGGAGATTATTAGCAAGAGGATTGGTAGTCTCATGGTTCCATTAAGCTCTCCTGGTTAGACAACTGATGGGAACATGGTGAATATATCACCTACTATTCCTATCAATATCTCTCGCGATCCTGGCAAGATTGAGAATGTCTATATTGGGGCAGAATGTTCCCATGCTGAGATTCAAGAGTATACCGAGCTATTTAAAGAGTTTCGTGACATCTTTGCTTGGTCATACGTGGAAATTCCAGGTATCGACCTTCGCATTGTCGAACATGAAATTAAGACCTATCCAAACACGAAGCCTGTTCGACAACGTTTGCGTGTGGTGAATCCTAGAAAAGCACCCGGGGTTAAGGCTAAGATAGAAAATATGTTAAAATCTGGTTTTATCTATCCCATTCCCTTGTCTGAGTGGGTTTCAAACCTCATTCGGGTTGATAAGAAGCAGGGAACGATCCATATATGCATTGATTTCTGCGATTTACATCGTGCTTGTCCTAAGGATAATTTTGCCACACCATTTATTTATCAAATTTTGGATGAGTGTGAGGGAAGCAAGGTATTTTCCTTTATGGATGGATTTTCCAGATATAATCAAATCCAAATCAAACCCGAGGATCAACACAAAACTGCATTTATTTGTCCCTGGGGTATGTTCGCATATCGGAAGATGCATTTCGGTCTTAAAAACATCGGGGCTACATTTCAGTGGGCTATGACCTTGATTTTTCACGATCTCAAATCGATTATTGAAGTATTTCTGGATGACCTTGCTGCTCATTCTCGGTTGAGATTGCGTCATCTGTACCATTTGAGATTAGTATTCAAAAAAGATGTCGTCACTACCAGGTTAGGTTAAATCCACATAAGTGCATCTTTTGAGAGAAGTCTCGTTGCTTTCTAGGATTCATTGTTTCCAGGGAGGGTATAAGAGTCGATCCCTTAAAGGTTGAGGCAATACTTTAATTGTCTCCCCTGAGAAATATTAGACATCTTCAATGTTTGCAATGCATGGCAAACTTCTTATGGAGATTCGTGGTTAACTTTTCCAATTTGACTAAAGGCTTTATGCATCTTTTAAATAAGGACACTACCTTTTGCTGGGATAAACAAGCCCAGGAGTCCTTTGATGCTCTTAAGCGAGCCTTAGCATCGGCCCCCATGCTTAGTCCACCCGACTATAGCCATGACGTTTTTACTTATGTGGCCCCGTCCATGGAGACGATTGGTATGGTTTTGGTTTAGCAGGATGAGGAGCTCCATGAGTATGTCATATATTATTTGAGACGGAACCTTATAGATGCGGAAATCCATTATTCCCATGTGGAGAAACTTGCCTTAGCTATCGTTCATGCAGTTCAGAGATTGAGACATTGCATTCTCCTTCGCAAGACCTTGGTGGTAGCTCATGTAAATCCATTTCAGTTCATCCTCACTAGAAGGGTGATTGGGGGAAAGTATAATAAATGGATTGTTATTTTGCAAGAATTTGATCTCAAGTTTCGGTGAAATCGAATAAATCGTTAATTTTTGCAGAGCTCATTTCTGATTTCCCAAGTGAGAAGGAGGAGGAGGTTTATGAGGATACGTTTGTCGATGAGCATATTTTCCTTATCTCAACTTTGGATCTATGGTATGGGGATATTATCATATATTTACAAATGTTGAAGGTCCCTACTCACCTTTCACGGGATGAGCGACGATGATTACGTCATGTATCTAAGAACTACCTTATAGTGGATAACACTTTGTACCGTCGTGGGGTAGATTCCATTTTACGTTGTTGTTTAAGCCATGAAGAGGCTGAGGTTGTGCTGAATGATTGCCATAGAGGGGCGTGTGGTAGTCATTTATCTGGGGTTTCTACAGGCCAAAATTGTTTGAGAGCGGGATATTTTTGGCCGTCGATCTTTAAAGATTGTGTCAATGAGGTCAAGAATTGTCACCCTTGCCAGGTATTTACATGCAATATGCACTCACATCCTCCCTCGTTACATCCGATTATCATCGTCGGTCCCTTCATCAAGTGGGGACTTGACTTCATGGATTGCAACCCAGCTTCAGTTGGGGGGCATCATCATATTATAGTGGCTATTGATTATTTCACGAAATGGGTTGAGGCTATGCCCACGATAAAATCCGACGGTGAGACAGCTGCGCATTTCGTATTCAACCAAATCATTACTCGGTTCGGTATTCCAAAAGATATTTTCACTGACCATGGTAGGCACTTTCGGAATCGAATGATGGAAGAGTTGACCTCGAAGCTAGGGTATAAGCAGGAGCACTCCTCTTCTTATTACCCTAAGGTGAATGGACAGGTTGAAGTAGTGAACAAATCACTTAAGTCCATTCTCCAACGAACCATCGCACAAAGCAAAATGAATTGGCATATCATGTTATATCCTGCTTTGTGGGCCTACCTACCAAAGCAAAATGAATTGGCAAATCACTTAAGACTACCACCGAGTTTTCTCCATATTAGCTCGTACATGGAGTGGAGTCTATCTTACCGGTTGAATGCGAAATCCCTTTGTTGAAGCTAGCCAAAGAGATTTTACCAGACACTTCCACATTGGAGGAGGGTTTGGTCCACTTAGAGCAGCTTGATGAGCAGTGCCGAGATGCTTTAGTGGCTCTAGAAGTAAATAAGCATCGCGTTAAGATCCAATATGATAAGTCTATCCATCTAAGAAGGTTTAGTGAAGGATATTTGGTCCTTTTATGGGACCAAGCTAAAGAACCCTTGGGGCAGGGAAGTTTAATCCCATGTGGCATGGTCTTTACGTAGTCAAACATGTGTTAGAGAAGGGAACCTGTGAGCTAGTGGATTATGAAGGGACAACCTTGGTAGAGCCTAGAAATGGGCTCTATCTTAAAAAATACTATGCATGATCTTCAGCCAAGGCTGATTATTGTATATTATTGTATATTTTTTTGCATAGTTAGGTTTTCTTATGGTGATCAGGTTTGTTGATTAACGTTCGTTTCTTATGGCAGATGTCAATGGAGTGTTCTGTTTACATAGGATTTGTTGATGGTGCTAGCTGCCACACTCAACAATCAGCCTCTGCTGCTTGGGTGATTTATACTCCTACGGGTCAGGTATTGTCTTCAGGAGGCATATGTTTATGGCCTTCTTCAAACAAAGTTGTTGAATATAGTGCCGTTATCGAGCTATTATGAGATTGCATTTCACATGGTGTTCTCTCTCTTGAGGTACGTCTTGATTCGCAGTTAGTAGTGTCACAGCTTAATGGCTTGTATCGTATTAGGGATCCAATATTATTATGAACATTTTTACGTGTGAGATTGTTAGAATGGAAATTTGATAACATAACATACATACATGTTCCAAGAATTTTTAATCAAGTTGCTGACTCATATGCTAACTATGTGTTAGATTGGCATTTGCTTCATAGACCATAAGCACATCACAAAAATACATTTTTACACACATGTAAATAAATAAAATCGATAATCATAAATTTTTTTCATTAAACATCCAAAATGTGACGTCATAATACATAAGTGTCATAATACAAAAATGGGGCTTCCGAGCCACCAAAATATAATACATGGTAGTACAAAAATGAATCACTCTCAGGTCTCTAAGCCTATGGTGGAGGAGGAGGGGGGTTCTGATCATGGTAGCACAACACCGCTCTAGCTAGTCATCAGAATAACCTAACCCATGCTCGTGGTACTCCAACCACCTGAAGTTGCATGACCTCAGGCAAGTCCTCGACTTGCACCATGGGTACCCAGTGTGTCAGTCGTACAAAGTTTGTGTGGATGCTTTGGAGCATTTGCTCCACATCCAGACCCATGATATCATCTCCTCTTCCCCTCCTTCTATGATGAGGGAAGCCTTCAAGCCGTCGTGGTCCAACATTTGCATAAATATGATAGAGTGTCACTATGTGTTGTCACACCAAAAACATGTCTTTTGAGTCTATAGATCAAAAAACACAAAAAATTAAATAATTTAAAAACTTTAAAAAGAGGGTTTGGGATTCGTTACCAATATCACCATATGTTGCTCCTGGTGGTAGGGGCATGTCGGGATCTTGTCGAAAATCTATCCCTGGATAGGGGTAATCATCAATGGAAACTATCTACTGCCACCACCATGGAAAGAAGCCAACTGGGTAGGGGTTAGACACCCTACCTCTAGCCAATCTACACATCACATCTTCCCAACGTCATTGGGATGGATCTCGAACCCCATGAGGAGGAACGTCAGCTCTAGGGCTTAGACATGGAACACGCTCAAAGAAGAACGTGCTTAGTATACTGCCGAAACTAAAGTTTCATACCCTATCCATCTTGCAGTCACTGAGCTGCTGCTTCATGTTGCTCAACAGCATAGTGCTCCAATCGTAAACTGTGGGTCTCATGCACTCCACTTCATAGAACATCAATGGTCACGAGGCTTGGTGGAGTGATGCTAGACCAACTATCCTACTGAGTGCCAATAGTATGGCCTTTAGTCCTAGCACCTGAAAGGAGTTTGTTGGTATTTTAATCCCAACCTTTTCTGTGTCTGAAAAATAATATACTGCAATGTACTCATCAATGGTGAGGCCACCTCTGGGCCCGCGAGAGCATAGGTTCACCACCTCTCCTCGTCGAGACAATCAAGTAATGAAATATATGTCCTCCACCTCTATAGTGAGGGACATCTTGTTGATATGGAAAGACTCTGAGTTTGCATCCCAGTAGTCTGCTAGCATCTGCAGGAGTCTTCGTTTGGCCCTCAGGCTGCCAAGACACCAAAACGTGTATAGCCCACATGCACATAGAGCTTGTTGAGCCATCAAATCACCTCGAACAGCCTCTTCTACATCTCCATGTTCCCTCTCCCTCCATTCTAGAACCATCTTGCACATTAAAAATATTTTTTCGTCATTATTTACATTAAAAAACCATGTGCGTGGCCGCATACGTGACTATTTGCAAAACAACAGCGTATGTATGCGGGTTTGGGCGGTTTTTCCGCGTATAGCCAGCCCTATACGCGAAAAAACCCCCAATTTCTACGTGGGCCGAAACGACCTATTTAGACTCGCCTAAAAGTCAAAAATTGACCATGGGAATTGAAAAAATTTACATGAAATTGGAAGAGGAGTACATGAGAAGTTACCTGGAACAAACTGTGTTGAATTTCGCCGAACGAAGCTCCCGGGATTCACATTTGAAGTTCTAAGCTCAAATGGGTAAAAATTTCAAATGATATGTAATTTTTGAATTTTTTACTATTTATAAAAAAAAATTGAAATCTTTTACCCCCTTTCTATAGTTTTGGACCGTTTCTGACCATTTTGGACTAATCTGATGATGTAGGAGACCGTTTTGAGCGTCGTTTCAACCATTATTTTTCCCCATTCATGCCACTATCAGGTATTATGTCTCAACTGGCATATAGGTTAGATTTCACATCGTTGTGCACTTTGCATGACCTTATGACCATTTCATTATAACCTTAGGTACGAACCCATTCTATCTTTTCACAAAACTTTCTTGTTGTTTTAGAAGTGACACGATGTGAATGGTAGAGCTTGACCATACATGGGTGCCCTAGTTAGCTCCCTTGTTGCATTTGATGCCCATGACGACATTTTTTTTTTAGGGTGTGGGAGTCCTTTGTATAGTATCACCATGTCTTTGCTCAAGAGCCCCATACTCCTCTTGATCTTTTTACTGGCCTTTGTCCCCAGGACTCCCTTATGTCAAGTTGTAATTGCATTATCATGAGTTTTTCTTGCCTCATTGAGCCTTATGCTGGCTTCCTCGACTTTGATTATCAGCTATATAGCCCAAGCTTATCTCATGTCTAGCCACGCAGAGCCATTTTATATATATCCTTTGCAGCTTGATTCCCCATTTTTACCGGGAGGGGACTTTCCCCCGAGTATCGTTATCCTACACATGTGTCCTTGCATTGAGCATAGGTATGTTCCACTGCTTGAAACTAGTTTTTTTGCCCATTTGACACTCGTCTCCTCCTAGTCTATAACTATAAAGCACTTTTATCTTTTTCAAGCTTTTCAAAATATTTGAAAAAGTCCAAAAAAATCAAAAAACAAAAAAGCCGGACAAGAAAAGATGTTATCTTTGGCAGCAGTTGAGTCATGTCACCTTCGAATAGAGCATTGTATATCACACCCATTGGTTGGGTTAATAGTTTGACTTTAGGAGGTGTACTCATTTCTCTGAGTTTATCTCCATCGGCTGGTTAAGCTTCCAGTCCCTATGGAGCCTCTGTCGATGCCTCCTATGTCACAGAGATGTTCCAGTTTTATATATCGAGTCTATGCTACCTATATTCAGTCACCATTCACATTTATGCTCTTGTTCGAAGGAAATTGAAACCTAAGTCAGCCATTCCTCAGTTCTCTTAACTTTGCATGTCGGCCATTCCCGATACTAATATTGGTTCATGCACTTTATGATCGAGTCCTTCCACATTATATAGCCTTGCTGAGTACTTGTGTTGGATGATGAGGGATGCATTAATTCCCTCCTTCCAGTGGATTTCATCCCATCGACTTTAGATCATTTATTCTGGGATAGGAATCTAGAGTCATTTTTGAGTGCCTTGATACTTGTAGTCATTAGTGGCAGGTTCTCTCGCCATTGATAGCTTTTGGAATACATCAATGTCCCTTGATCGATGGATCCTTTCAAGTGTTTGACCTTAACACATTTATTCACACTTGTTAGTTTGCACTCTAGTACCTTGATTCCCATTTTCATTATCGGTGGGTGATCTCGCGTCTGTTAACGGTATACATCAATGATCGGTAATCAGATGATGGAATACTATGTTCGACCTTGACACCTCTATTCACATAGTAGGACATGTACTTGTAGCATATTGTGTAGAAGACCTTCTAGATTGGTGGCATTTCATATATGCTACCTTCTTGATCGTGCCAGTGTTCATGAGATTTCAGCTCTCATGACTTGATTCCAGGATATCTCAGATATTTCCAACCATTATGGAGATCTTGATCCATTATATATCTTCATCCTTCATGGAGATCATGATCCTTTGTATATATTCATCATGGAGATTCTGATCCATTTATATCGTGCGTGGTGATGACCACACATGTCATATTTTGTATCATGCCTATTCATGGCCATTGTACTCTTATGTATCCGGGACTACTAAATCTACTTGCATTTATGTGCAGAGTTTCATCATTGTATTATACTATTGGATGGCTAGTTCTTCCACCTGTTTCTTCATCACTCCACTTCTGGGATGGACTTATAATGTATTTCAGCCATTGTATGACCCCTATGACCTCACACATTAGGTGGCATCTATTATAGTTGATTTTACCACACATGGTGGATCACACCTTTATGGCCTTCCCTATCCCTCTGCAGACTCTTTAGACCCCATGGACCATTTTTGTACCTTTGATGTTTTCAATATCATCCCTAAAAACATACATTATTTTCTATACACGGCTTTTAATCCCTTTCTCGCATATACATGCAGATTTGACCCTTAAACCCGAGTACATCGAGATGTGTGCAAAAGGCCAAATAGTTTTGGAGTTTTCCTTGATGTGGATCCGAGTCACTTGTCTCTTGGCCTTCTATATGCCTTGATATTGCTCGAATTTGACCTTCCATTACCCCATTGAAGCACTATATAAGGCACCCTTTGGATACTGAAAGAGGAGGAATTGAGGAGCAAGAAAACTATAGACTATTATTGCCAGAGCTTATACTTGAGTTTACATCCCTTTGTCCCTTGGAGCACTTTTTGTTCTTCCCAAACTTTCCTTTGCTTGTGAGATTTCTATCGAGAGATGGAGGATTGAAGTGGTGGAGGCCCAGGTGGAGGACTCAATTTCTCTGATTCGTAGACGTGCCGAAAGAGGTTGTCACTATTGTAATCTCTAATTTATATCAATAGAAATATCTTTTCCTGTCCAATAATGTGTATTTAAATGAGTATTGAATCCATGGATGATTTTAAATGCTTATATGTTATTGATTATATATGCTAGAGTAGGTTTAAAACAATTATATATAGCATGCTTGTCTTGTTTGCTGAATATTGAGAGAGCAAATTATCAATACAAGCTAGAGTGGAAAAGCTCAACGGGGATCTACATCAACCGTCTGGAATAAGGTATGTATTGAGATCCTTTAGTGTTAGATATTTGGTTTCTTTTTCATATAGGAAAGGATTGATTTCTATAGCTACTTTGTCTGTTGTGATACCCCAAGCCATAGGACGTTTTCTTCGTAACACCACTGGCTAAGGGGCACACCACCCAAAGCTTCGGTTGAGGCACATCACTCAACCATTGAGAGCAAACTGTCAAACTCTAAAATCACAATGACCAAAAGTTGGAAGAGGGGTGCGATATCCTTCCTATATAGGCAAGTTATCTTCATTACCAATTAACCTTTACCAATGTGCCCTCATGGATGAATGGAGAAACTTTCCCACTTGCTTGCTTTTTCCTTGGCCTAGATTTTTATTAGACTTTCCTTTGCTCCTTTAGAAACTGTGCCCTCCTACCTTTTTTACTGAATTTTCTCTTTCTCTTTTAGAAACCGCATCCTCCAAAAGTTTCATGCTTTTTACCCTGACATTTTTTCTACAGTTGCCTCCTATGTCCTGGCTTTCCTCTTCTAACTGATTTGGCAGGATTCTATCTTTTTGGCTTGAGTTTGTTTTAGCATTTTCTTGATTTGCATCTAGTGTTTCCATTTCTAATTTCCCACTCATTGTCCACTTGGACCTATTCTCCCTCCTTGTCACCTACGCTTGACTTAACATAAAATTTCTTAAAACATCATAATTATTAATTAAAAATTAGAAATTGCATCCTAGTCTAGTATGCATATTCATGATTATTTATTTACAAAATAACCCCTCCTATGATAGAACCACTAGGTGGTAGACACTGAGAGGGGGGGTGAATCAGTGTGAAGCCAATTTTAAACTTAGCTTGTCACAATTAACTACCAATTAATCATTCTACCAATCTCATAATCATTTCATAAACATATCATAAGCATTTGAATCATCAAGAACCATGACACAAAAGAACACAACACCATATAATTTTGTAATATTTTTATATTAGTTTTGGTCCGGCTACAACTGTGAGGTAAAATCAGCACCTACTGATATGAAGAGCACCTACTCTGCATCCATGACCCTGCTTGGTTTTCTTAGACCTCGCTAAGAAGGGTTTGAGGTATCCTAACCTCAAAAGCAAGACAAGCTTGCTTTTACAATACAATATACTTGTGTTACCATAATCATGTCATCATACATAAGCAATCTCTGTCACATCATCAACACTACTCATCATCTCTGCTCATCACATCAAATCTACTGTAACACTGCTCATCAATCATCTTGTTCATTTGCTCACTACTGCTCAACAACTTATGTACTCTAGTCACTGTCAAATCATCCCTGTAGATATCACTGCCACATCATCTTTCTGCCCATGTCATCTTTGTCATATTAAACATCAATACTGCTGGTCATGAACCTCTGGTCAATCTCTGCTACTCATCCTCTTCATTGCTGCAACTCTGTATGGTCTGCTCACTACTTATCAAGTTAATCAATCTTCAATATCTTTATTCTGCCTCTATAATACAACTTGTCATCAAGGTATCAATCACAATAAAAAGGTAAGTGGCTGTATGCTTCACTTGTTTATACAACTGTACTTTATCTATTATCATCATCCTTAGAATGTTACTTGCATTTCCATCATAGAATTTGCATCATAAAATATAAGGCATCATCATCTTCATTAAATATACACCACTGTATGTTCTCAAGCACCTAGGTCACTGTTTATATGCTACCACTTGTATGCACTGCATTATTAATTAACTACACCTGTTGTACATACATCATCATTACTTTGTCATATATATATCACTGTGCATACTCCACTGTATGTATGTCACTGTACATGTTCATTTATACACACTCATTGGGTGCATGCATACATACCTTATCTATTCATTATTATTGCCATGATTATGATTCCACACGCTGTCATGCATACCAAAAATGGATTGTGCATCAACTTAAACTATGCATCCACCTTGCACCGTGTGTCAACTCTACCATTCGGCTGTCAACTGAGCTTAGGGTTTCCCATTCTTCAAAGGATTGTCATCATCAATAGATTTTACTATGCCAAAACCATGACTGTGTATGCAACCTCTCATTCCAAACTTGGATGGTGTTCACACTTTGACTGTGTAATATGCTAAAACACAGTCAGAACTTGAACTGTGTATATATGCTAAGAAGGACTTCAACTAATGTCCATTTTAGGACTGTGTAGAAAGAACCATATCCGAACTTTGACTGTGCACACACCTAGTCCAATCCACCACCTTAATCAACTTCAAGACTCGGATTTGTTTGTGTGTTGAGGTTGATCCTTAAACATTGTGCATCATAGAGGACTGTGTATGAATCTCAGACTAAAAAAAAAAACCAAGCGAGTCCAAAATGGATTGCTGTGAACACCAACTCAGCCTCAATACGTGGACTTTGCATATGTGTTGAAGAGCTCTAGAAGAATTCAAAGCAAAGTTACAAAAGCTGGACTGTGTACGAAGGCTTCATCCTTGTCAAACTTCAGAAGAGTGTCTACTTGGGACTGAGGCTGCTAGAGTAGTTATAAAAATTTTGTACCCAAAATATTCCTCTCCTTAAGAGTTCGGGCCTGAGTTTGCTGAGATAAACCCCTGTGGTTGCCTCAATCTTCAAATAATCCACCAGGACTTACGGGCATAATACAGATCTGTGATTAAGATGAATTGGCTGTCATAAAATGCACGGAATCCCCTTTCTCTTGAGTGTTACAAAGAGATGGAGCTAACTGTAGGTAGCAGTGACCTCTGGTAGAGATATTCTCTTCTTATTGGCACATCAAAAACGCCCCAAACTATCTCCAAATCGTTGTCCTTTACTGATGTAGAATCTCAGTGCTGTTATTGCTATTTCTCGCACTGAACTGTCCCTTTTGGAGCCATGATACAATTGTACCTTGGTGCTAGCAGGAAATGGAAGCAATATAAACGTCAACCCTGAAGCACAGTCCTTGCAAATGATGAGCAACAGTAACTGGTTTATATTTCACTACTGAATGCGTCCTCCTCTCAGATGGGTATGCGCCCTCCCTCACTAGCCTACGGCCTCCGTTTAACCTTGAGATTTGGAGAAAAATTTAAAAATAAGAACCAAAATTTTTATCCTTCTTCTGCTGCAAACCCCGAATTTTCTCAGACACTGCTCCTTCTCAGCGAATTTTTCCTTAGTTCAGCGAGCTGCTTCCCAAAATTCACAATACAAAAATGAGGACGTGATAGGGAATTTATGCACATTTTCCATAAGGAATAGAGCTGACCAGTCATTTATAACAATTCATTATTTCCCTTTTTTTTAATTAGAAAAAAAACTTAATGGGGCTGACCTTCTTAATATAATTCTTCAAAATTTTTGCGTTATACTGGGCACAACTTCATGAATTATATACATCATGTGGGTCATTAAGTTCTTGTGAGGGTGTCATTATATCATCCAAGGTCTTAGCCAAAGGTTTCAAGTCTTGAGGAGATGCCACATCAACATCTTGGAGGGCTTCAATGCTTAAGGTCTCCATGTCATGTGCATCAAGACACCATATGCCAAAGTCCAACATTCCACCATGTGTATGGATTCCAATACCGAAATCCCCACGTTTGGGTTGCAATACCCAAGCTATCACATGCAAAATGCATCATGATGATTAGCATATCCAAAGGCTCACAAACCAAGATCACATCAAGAGTAAGGGATTCATCTATGTGTTCTTTCAAATAATAGGGGCATCATGAGCAAGGACTTGTTCATCAACACATCAAAGAGTCCACACACCTGAGCCACACCATATTCACCATTCCTTCAAGGGTACAAGGACCATTAAACCATGAAATGACCATAGAATGGGTCATTTGGCCCATTTGGTGTTCCAAAGGCTTCTTTACCATGACAAGAGGCTTCATGGACTTCATCAACCACACAAGAGGACCTACAAGGGTCAAGATCCATCATGCCACCTCCTCTGGGGGTGCCAAGCCTCTTTATGTCTCATGACCATTTCCATGGGTACCATGACCCCATCAAATGGCATAAATGACCACAGAATGGGTCATTAATGTTTCTTCAACCTATGAAGGGCTTCTCCATCGTCCATCAAGGCTTCAGGACCATCTCCAGGGTCTTCGGCATTATCTGCAGGGTCTTCAACATCTTCAGCAAGGTGGTGGCATCAAGATCCAAGCTTGTGGGTACAAGGACCTTGTCAACTGGGTACATGGTGCTTCAAAGCACAAACCCACTTTGTAAGAGATCAAGGCGATCAAGGAACTGTAGGTGGAACTTGGTGGCATCAATGACATCCTGTGGGGCCACTGCAAGTCCATGTTGGCATCAATGACAATTTCATCAACACTAGGGGCTCAGGACACATAATATCATGGTCACTTGGGAGGGACATTACAATCCTCCCCTACTAAAATTTTCTTATCCTCAAGAAATTCCATTTCAGGGTGTTGCAACACCTGTTCATTTTACCATGTGGCATCCTCATCGGGTATCCCTATCCACAAGACTAAGTAATCCTTGATGGTTCTGCTTATGAGTTTCCTTTCTTTGGTTTGAAATATTTTATCTGGAACCAAAATTAATTTCCCTTCATCATTCAAGGGAGGAAGTTTTGTTGAAACTGTTACATGTTTCCCCACTGCCTTCTTTAAACATGAAACTTGGAAAACATTATGCACCTTACTATTCTCAGGAAGATCCAGTTCATAAGAAGCTTCATGTGCTTTCCTCACTATTCTATACGGACCATAGAACCTAGGTTTTAAATTTTCAGCTCCTTTACCCTTTAAAGTTGATTGTGTGTAAGGTTGTAACCTTAAATATGTTGAAATCACTCAAATAACTGAGAGAGGGGTGAATCAGTTATTTCAATAGCTTAAACAATTTTCAATATTTAAAACATTATTATCGATTGCACATTTACAGTTATGATAATGCAGCAAGTATAATAGAATAAATGAAGCTCATCAATCACACACACATAATAGAGACAATCAAATTTCATATTTATTTGAGCACCAACTCAAATGAGGTTGCAACCTATGTTTTAAAAATTCCTTCTTGTAGAGAGCACCAACCCTCATGTTTTCTTAGCACCTACTAAGATAACATTTTCCAGCTACAACTGGGTGAAAGCACCAACTTTCACTTGTACAAAGAAAACATACAGTTTTCCCTAGCACCACCCTTCCACCCTTGTTTCTCAGATTAAAACATGATCTGTACAATATATAAAAAAATGGATATAATAATGCATACCAGATCAGTTCAGATCTACTCCTGGATTTACTTATACATCTTGGTTCCCTTCATCATCTGGCCTTTGGTCTATATTCTGCACTTCTCTCTATCCCTTCTTCAGGTCATTCTACTCTCCTTCTGCACTTGTAGAGTTTAGCATCTTCTTTGCACACATAGAACAACTCCACAACTTCTGCTACACATTCTCTACTCTTTGTTCTCTATCCCCTGTGGAGTTCAACACCTCCTCTAAACTTCACTAAATAGCGCACCAACTCCATTCACTTCAGCTCAATTTTATACACTACCCACTGAGATACTTCAGCTCCCCAATGCTTTATCACCCTGATCAAGAATCGATTATAATTCTATAACTGAAAATTCTACTTCAACTTCCCAACACTTCGTAACCTTGATGCGTAACTGAAGAAAATGAGGGGGAGCAACAACCATTTTAGTTTTATCTTTCTGAGACTTAATAATTTCTCCATCCTCCTTTGCACCATCACATGACCTCAATGATAAGCTATGTACCCCCCCATCGGGCTTCGGCAACAATCATTTTCTATCCATCATAGCGACCACGATCAATAGAAGCCATCCACTAACAGTCGAAAATAATATGCAATAAATATCCACTGTGGCGGCTCAATGCTATGAATATCACCCATCGGCTCAAAATTCAACACTTTATCCTCTCTAGCAACTACAACTTTAAGTTCCATCTGTTGGCTCAAAAATCAAGACGTCATCTGCTGTAGCAGCTTCAACTTCAAATTCCATCTGCCGCCATCATCCACTATAGTGGCTCCAAACTCAATAAGTCATCCGCTGCTAAAATTTTAAAAGATCACCCACAATAATCTGCAGAGACTGTCCACCATTGCAACTGGAAACCAAAGGCCCATCTACGAAGACTATCCATCGTTGCGGCTAGAAACTAAAGACCCGTCCACAAAGACTATCTGCCATTGTGGCTGGAAAACAAAGACCCGTCTGACACAAAATTTTGTCTCTTGCAGCTGCATTTCTTTCAAGCTTATGCATTCTTCTTTCCTGTTGGTTTGACTACCATTAATGACAAACAGACTAGTCAACAATCTCCCCCTTTGGCATTGATGGCAACCCCAAGATTCTGGAACACCTTCTTCTGATCTACCAACTGTGATTTTGCCAATTACATGGAATTCTACTCCTTTGACATCAATGTCAAAGATATTGTGCACAAAACAACCCCCCTATCAAGATAAACTCAAATACTTATTTCTATCAGATGTTCAATAAATACAAACTCCCCCTATCAAAGTGAGGAGCTCAGTTGGAATGAGGGATGACACCCAATTTCTGGCGAAGGTATTCAAACTGTGTCTTTGGTAAGGGTTTAGTGAAGATATCAACGGTCTATTCTTAGGAAGGGATAAAATTCAATTGAATTACTTTGTTTGTAACCTGCTCCCTTAAGAAATGATACTTAATAGGTATGTGCTTGGTCTTGGAATGAAGGATTGGATTTTTAGACATACTAATGGCACTGGTATTATCACAATGGAGAGGAATGGGGTCAACATATTTTATCTCCAGGTCTTCTAGTGTCTGAATCATCCAGGGAATTTGCGTACATCAGGTGGCAGTGGCAATGTACTCAGACTTCTATAGTGGATAATGATATTGATCCTTGCTTCTTACTTAGCCATGTAACTAAAGAGTCTCCTAAGAAGAATGCACCTCCACTTGTGCTCTTCCTTTCATCCAAACAGTTTTCCCAATCAGCATCTGAATATGCAGTTAAATGAAGATTTTGATTTCTAGGGTACTAGAGACCGTAAGTCATTGTTCCCTTCAAATATCTGAATATTCTCTTCACAACCACCAAATGACTTTACTTGGGAGCAGACTGAAATCATCCTACCATTCCAACAACTTGCATGAACGACAGTGTGAATTACCTCTACCCAGTATGTTTGAGAGATATTCTTTTCATTCATCATTGATATTGCCATTTGTTGCACTGACCTATTATGTCTTTCAACAACTCCATTCTGTTGTGGGGTCCCTGGAATAGTGTATTCTCTCTTAATTCCATTTTTATCACAAAAATCCTTGAAATCTCCTGAACAAGATTCTCCTCCTCTATCAGATCTTACTGCCTGTTGTCTTTTTCTGGTTTGATTCTCAGTCAGAGCCGTAAAATTTTTGAATTTTTCAAGTGCCTCATACTTTTCTTTCAGAAATGCAACCCATGTAAGCCTATAATAATCGTCAATGACCAACATAAAATATCTTTCTCCTCTTGTGTCTTCTTTTCTTTATGGTCCACACAGATCCATATGAACTAACTGAAGTGGTTTTTCTATTGATGTAAAATTCTTGGATTTAAACTGTGTGTGAGTTAGTTTTCCCATTTGACAAGGTTTACAAACAAAGTCATATGGATTTGATATCTTTGGAAGATCTCTTACTGCACCATTGTTCACAAGTTTGATTATATGATCAAAGATTAAATGTCCAAGTATTCTATGCCAAAGCCAACTTTCATCATATTTGCTTAGATGACATTCTTCTTGTTCTTCTTTTAAGACATAGACGTTGTTTTCAGTTTTTATACCTTTTGCAACCAACTCTCCTGAGGATACAAACTTTATCTTGCAATCTTTAGAGGTGAACACCACTTCACATCCTTTATCACAAACCTGACTGACACTAAGAATATTGTGTTTTAATCCTTCCACAAATAGCACATATTGTGCTTTCCCTTTGCCATTACTCAACTTGACCACTCCTTTTCCTTTGATCTTACCTGGAGCATCATTTCCAAATGTTACATTTCCTGATTTATTTTCACTTATAGACAAAAATTTACTTTTATCACCACTCATATGTTTGGAACATCCATTGTCAATGTACCAGGGGCCTTTTAGCTTCTGGATAGAAAGGACTAAGCCACATTTGTTATCTTCTTTCTTCTTCCAAACTTTATTACTTTTAGCAGAATAATTCAAGCTTGAGTCTATTTTGTAATCCTTCAGATGACAGTTTAAATCCTTGTGACCAAAGTTATGACAAACATAACACTCTGGCTCATTGTATAGTAAACCAAAAGAATTGTTATTTTTATCATGAGTTATTCTCTGAGCTGTATGCAGTTCTTTTTTGTTTGCTGACTTTCTTGTTATATGTTGTAGCCTTTGATTGTCCCTTGATTGCATGTTTCTAAAATCAAATGCACAGTTTGCAGCTATGTGACCAAAGTTAGAGAAACAATAACAGTAACCATAGAAGAGATTTTGGTACCTTAATCTTGGAAGTCTTTCCTTCTGTTTTTGAACATTCCTTGGTTGAAAATTATGATATGAATTTATGACTCTTGTACTATCCTGCATAGTAGGTTCACATTCTGATTGTTTGCTGCATGAAACTTCTTCGTAGCCAAGACCTATTTTTACCCATGGGGACCTTTGCTTGTTGAGAATGTTGTTCAATTGTTATGAGGCCTTGATACTAAACAGATTCTGGTGGTACAAAGCCTGAAATATCTTCAACTCTTTCCTGTCTACTACTACTTCTGCTTCCAAATCTTCACATCTCTTTCTCTCTTCTGCTAATTGTTGTTTGAGAATTTCTTCTATCTTCTTTGCTTCTTCTAGTTATAATTTTAGAAGGGAAATATATTTACTTGGGATTTTGGCATTCTTTTCATACTACACAAGTAATTCTTTTCATACTGCACAAGTAAATTTTTTTTTTCATTTCTTTAATATGAGCCTGTCAATTTCCTCTAGAGCACTGATTAGTTCCCCTTCCATGTCCACCATGGCTTCTTCCTCATTCTGATCACTTTCTATATTTCCAATATCATCTATGTCCATAAGCAAAAAGTTCTTCACTTCATCTTCACCAGATGAATCACTATGAGTTTCTTCTGAAGAGTCAACATCATTTACCCACAGGCTTTTGTTTTTGTGTTTAGCCTCTTTATTGTGTTTATTAAATGAATAAATTTCATCATCGTTAGCAGTCTGCCTCTTGAGGGGACATTTGGAAGTGAAATGACCTATTTTACCACATTTAAAACATTTAAAGGGAATTTTACCTTTGTATTTTCCTGATCCTTTCTTTAGTCTCCTTACAAAATTAGCCTCAGCTGCATCCATTTCAGAATTAACGTCCTTATTTTCTTTAAAAGAAGATTCTCTAGTGATGAGTTTGTCTTTACCAATCCTCATTTCATATGCTATCAGAATTCCTAGAAGTTGGTCCATAGGAAAAGCTTTGAGATCACTTAGTTCCTCTATTGCTGAGACTTTAGAATTGAATCTTTCAGGTAGAGATCTTAGAATTTTCTAAACTAAGAAGTCTTCATCAATATTTTCACCAAGACCCTTCATGGCATTTATAGTATCTTCTACTCTTATAAAATACTTACTGACAGTCTCATCCTCAATCATCTTCAGCTATTCAAATGTTAGTCTATATGTCTGAAGCTTGGAAGCCTTCACCTTTTCATTTCCTTCATAATTGTTTACAAGCTTGTCTCACATTTATTTCATAGATTTGAGTTGCATTACTTTGACAAATTCGACCTCTGCAATAGCACTCAGGATAGTGTTCATTGCCTTGGCATTAAAACTGAATTCCAGCTTGTCATCTCTTGAGGCTAGCACAATTGGCTTTACATAGCTCGTCCGTACTACATCCCACACACCAGCTCCCAAAGACATTATATAGGTTCTCATTCTAACCTTCCAAAAAGAAAAATTGGTTCCATCAAATAGAGGAACCTTCTTTGATGAATTCCCTTCATAACTAGTCATTTTTAAGCTTTTAGATCTACCTTTAGACAAAAAGAACCCGCTTTGATACCAATTGTTGAAATCACTCAAATAACTGAGAGGGGGGTGAATCAGTTATTTCAATAGCTTAATCAGTTTTCAATATTTAAAACATTATTACTAATTGCACATTTACAGTTATGATAATGCAGCAAGTATAACAGAAGAAATGAAACTCATCAATCACACACACATAATAGAGATAGTCAAATTTCATCTTTATTTGAGTACCAACTCAAATGAGGCTGCAACCTCTGTTTTACAAATTCCTTCTTGTAGAGAGAACCAACCCTCATGTTTTCTTAGCACCTGCTAAGATAACATTTTCCAGCTACAACTGGGTGAAAGCACCAAATTTCACTTGTACAAAGAAAAAATACAGTTTTCCCTAGCACCACCCTTCCACCCTTGTTTCTTAGATTAAAACATGATATGTACAATATATAGAAAAATGGATATAACAGTGCATACCAGATAAGTTCTGATCTACTCTTGGATTTACTTATACATCTTGTTTCCCTTCATCATCTGGCCTTTGGTCTGTATTTTGCAATTCTCTCTGTCCCTTCTTCAGGTCATTCTACTTCCTTCTGCACTTGCAGAGTTTATCATCTTCTCTGCACGCACAGAAAAACTCTACAGCTTCTACTACACATTCTCTACTCGTCATTCTCCATCCCCCGTGGAGTTCAGCACCTCCTCTAAACTTCACTGAACAATGCACCAACTCCATTCACTTCAGCTCACTTTTATACACTACCCACCAAGCTACTTCAGCTTCCCAATGGTTAGTCACCTTGATCAAGAATCGATTATAATTTTATAAATGAAAATTCTGCTTCAGCTTCCCAACACTTCGTAACCTTGATGCGTAACTGAAGAAAATGAGGGGGAGCAACAACCATTTGATTTTGATCTTTCGTGATCTGAGACTTAAGAATTTATCCATCCTCCTTTCCAAAATCACATGACCTCAATGATAATATATGTACGCCCCCATCGAGCTTCAGCAATAATCCTTTGCTATCCATCATAGCGACCACAATCAACAGAAGCCATCTGCTGATAGTCGGAAATATTCCGTGGGAAATATCTGCCGCGGTGGTTCAATGCTATGAAGATCACCTGTCGACTCAAAAGTCAACACTTCATCTGCTATAGCGGCTACAACTTCAAGTTCCATCTGTCGGCTTGAAAGTCAAGACTTCATCTGCTGTAGCGGCTTCAACTTCAAATTCCATTCACCGCCATCATCTCCTGTAGCGGCTCCAAACTGAACAAGTCATCCACTGCGGAACTTTTAAAAGATCACCTGCAATCATCCACAGAGACTGTCCGTCATTGCGGCTAGAAACCAAAGACCCATCTACGAAGGTTGTCCACCACTGCGGCTAGAAACTAAAGACCCGTCCGTGGAGACTGTCCGCCATTGCGGCTGGAAACCAAAGACCCGTCCGACACAAAATTATGTCCGTTGCGACTGCATTTCTTTCAATATTATGCATTCTTATTTCCTTCTAGTCTGACTGCCATCAATGACAACCAGACTAGTCAACAAAATATACTAAGTCATTCTCTTGAAAATTCCTCTTAGTTACATTCCCGTATGCATACATTTTCTATTGGTTTTGAGTAGTCTACAAGTTGTTCTTGAATTCCTTCAAGATGTCTTGGATTTCTTGAATCCAATCCTTAGATTTTGGTTCTCTAATTTCTCTAAAAAAATTGGTTCACATAAGATGGGGCTTCATATCCATACATGGCCTTGAAGGGAGACATGCCTATCGAGATGTGGTAAGTAGTGTTATAGCAGAATTCTCCCATATGCAACCATTTGATCCATGTCTTTTGTTGTCCTGTTACATAATTTCTAAGATAACCTTCCAACCACTATTTTACCCTCTCAGTTTGGCCATCAGTTTTCGGATGATAACTTGTATTGAGGTTCAATTCTGTTCCCACCAATTTAAACAATTCTTTCCAAAAGGAACTGGTAAACTTACTATATCTATCATTGACTATTATCTTTGGAAATCCATGCAATTTGAATATTTCTTTAAAAAAGAGTTCAATAATTTGACATGTTGAGTTGGTAGAAGGAACAATAAAGAAGTGTGCAAACTTGGTCAAACGGTCAACAACACCATAGATGTGATCCTCACCTTCCACAATTGATAACCCCATTATAAAGTTCATTGAAATGCATTCCCATTTTTTATTTGGAGTAGGAAGTGGCTGAAGTAGACATGCTGGATATGCATGCTCAAATTTATTATACTAGTGTTGAGCCTCATTTTGTTACCATTTTCGGCTATGAAATAACAAATTTAAACACATATTTTATTATCTTTAGTATGTTTTATGTCATGCAGATCATTATTTCAGCACAAGGTAAGAACAAATTTGATGTTATTATAAATTTGGTTACTAATATCATTTTTATGATTTTATTAACTCAAAAGTATATTACTTAAATAATATTTAATGTATTATTTGATATGTATATTTGTTTGCATATTTTATAGTTCGTTTGGGAAAAATTCACATCAAAATGCATTCAGCCATCCTTTCGCACCATATGTCCAGCTCATGATCCAACTTGGCGTTCAGCTCGCCCATCATCTTGCATGCTGTTAACATCCAATATCAGGCATTAAAGGTTGAAGAAGTCTACAAACCGTTTTGTTGACCATGTGCCAAGGTGATAGCATAATCAACAATATAGAAGGATCATTGGTGCATTGATTTCGCCATCCTATTTTTGCTGCTCACACATTCAAAGGAGGGAATGTTATAGAGAATTGTCGCTGTCACAATGGTGTTTCTTACCACCACGTCACTAGCCCACGTATTCAATTAAAGAAGCACCCTCATTATAGAAACCTATCGTGTTTGCTCTTCCCTATTCACCACAATGCCATGTTTTCCCTAGATCGACGCACATCCAACTCACAGCTTAGTGTTCTGTTCAGATCATTGTTCAGCTCACCCATAATCCTGCGCGCTGTCCATAATTAGTTTTGGGAATTTAAACATGAAACATCCTGCAACTGATTGATTATCCATGCATCTAATCGCACACCATCTTGCAAACTCACATGCTCACGCTAATTAGGGATCGGCATTCTAGAATCCTGCTGTGTGCAAGCCTGTGATCACCACTGGTCCATCCTACACGCTAAGGAAGGTCTCGTTGCCACATTAGGCATGATGAATAAGCCTGTTCATGCTAAAGAAGGAGCAAACTCGCCACATCATGCCAGGATCACGCTAAATGAAGAGCCAGACTATGCGTTGGTTGCAAATCAATTATGTGCTTTAAAGATTGCCGAAAATTAGAGAGCAGTCGACCTTTGCAGGTCGACTTGCTCATCTCTCATGTAAACTATATATATCAATCTCTTAATACAGAGCAGAGTTAGTCAAAGTTAGTCAGAATTAGTCAGTTAGTCATAGTTTTTATAAGCACTGTAATTCTGTTTTTGAATCTGAATAAAGAGCTATATGCATTGTTGTTGAAGATTGTGTTTAAGTAGGAGTTAGCATGTTTCACCCCTGATTGTTGAGAGGGATCCTCATCAACTAGAGGTTCATTTCTTTGTTTAATTTAGTTCTTTCTTTTCTATTTTAGCTAGTTTAGTTTAATTTCCAGTTTGTTTTCGTTAGTTAATAGTAAATGCTATTTTATTTCTTGTATTGCATTAGTTTGATTTTATTTCAGTAGTTAAATAAATAGATGCGCCCATAGCTTTGCTTTCAGTCATTTGTTTTTAGTTATTTGCTTTTAGTTAGTTTATTTACAGTCATTTCATTTCAGTATTGTTTTCAGTTTGTATTTCAAATACATAGAATAGTTTGCTTCCATTAGAATTCAGTCTTGTTTATTTATTTCTTGTTATGAATTTGCTTATATAGAATAGTTTGCTTTCATTTAGATTTAGTTCTGATTATTTATTTCTTGCCATGAATTTGCTTAAGTTAATTTCCAGTTTGGTTAAATTAATTTCCATCTTACTAATTAGTATAATATGCAATGCTTTTTTTTGTTTAAGAGTTAATTTGAAGTTAATTTTCTGATTAAATAGGTTTGTTTATTGATTCCATGCATTAGGTTTAGAAGTGTATAACTTCAGCTTAAGAATTAGTTCATTTAGGTTAGTTTTTATCATTTTTACTGTACGGCCCTCGCTTATGTTTTTATTGTTTTTTTATGTATTTTCACATTGTTTCTAGTTTTGTTTTGTCAATATTTGGATTATGTTTGTAGTTGGTAATTTTATTTAAGCATTAGAATTAAAGTTTGATTGTTTTAGGTTATTGATCATTCTTGTTTTTGGTATGTGTTTATTGAAGAATAAAGTTTAAATATCTTTATTAAGTTTTCTAGTTGCTTCTATTTATTATCTTTATTTAGTTTTCTACTTGCTTCTTTCAAAGTTTTATTTATTAAGTTTTCTACTTGCTTTTTCAGTTTTCTATTCTTTATAAGATAAGTTGTCTTTTAACCCTAGCCTTCTGCTTAAGGAGTAGTTAGTTGATTATTTGTCAGTTCAATTGTTATATTTCCTTGTATGAGTTAGTGTCTGAAGTTATAAGTATTATTGTTTACATCTTTATTTTTAGTAGTTGTTTAAATTTGATATTCTAGTCCAGTCCAATTATTTAGATAGTTTTAGGAGTTTGACTCGGTTTTTGATCTTTTGATCTTTTGTTTATTAAAATATCTCCATGACACCCTAGGAGCCTTTTTACCTTTGCATATATTTTGTATCAAATCTAAACCTACCAGCCCCGGTCGATAATTAAATATTAGGTGTATTTAAGATAGTAGAAAACACCCAACATTTTTGGCCTCGTTGGCAGGGGAGTTGTTTTATAAGGTAGAATAAATAGGGTTCCTTTATAGTTTAGATAGATAGATATATTACTTTTATTTTAGACAGTAAGAGGGAGGGGAGAACAGTAAGACGCAAAGACGACTTCACTACGAAATTCCTGGAATTTCTGTGGTGTAACAGCCATATGCATTAACTATAGTGGGGTGCCCCAAAGCCTTGTTTTACATTTGTTGTTTTTATAAGTGTGTTATTTTCTGCATTTGTCATATACTTGTTTTTCTTTTTAGAAATGGCACATCTATTATAACAGGCGCCCCCAAATCCAACAATAATAGTAATAGCATAAGTTTCCTTTAATTTAGTTTTCTTTTCATGAACAGACTTAGATATCCTCAGGGTAGATTTATTAAGGTAGGAAAAGCTATCGACATTTCTGCTCACTTTTCTAGGGGACGTAATACCCCAACTACTAACCCACCAAAAAGGTATCAAAAAGCACCTGAAGGGAGTAATTCTGCTTGGAAACCTAAAGAAAATCTTCCAAGAGATCTTACAAAGGGAACCATAGAAGGAGAAGGAACCTTTCCCAGAGGTCCTGAGGACGTCATTCCGAAACAAATTCAGAGGGATCAACCACTAGTAACCTCTACTTCTCCACTAGTCACACAACCAAAGAATACGACCTTTTCACTAGTAGGAAGTCCGAACTTTGTTTACTTTGTTGATCCTGAACAGGTAAAAGCCCTCTTTGGAAACCCTTTAGATATAGTCATCTCACAAATTGAGACATCCACAGTAGAACCTAATTTCCCTCTAGGGTTTAAGAAAATGGTTGACCAGGGGAATATCTCTCCCGAAACAGAGCTTGGGGACGCTCCATTATCACCTCGAAAGGAGCTTCCTAGGTATATTTATATTAAAAACCCATCCTATATGGAGGGACAGGGAGAGAACGAATATCATAATGAAGTTAGAAATAATGAGGGAGAAGGAAAAAATCAAATTGAGGCTACCTTTGGGTTTCCTATTCTAGACACTGCACTAGATGTAAATATGAAAAACATCCCTCCTTCTTCTTTACCTACCTTTTATGGAAAAAGTAATGAGGATCCAGACACATTCTTGTTCGAGTTTGATATTCTTTGTAGGAGCTATAATTATCTACAAGATTCTCATAAACTAAAACTCTTTCCCACTATATTAAAAGATTCTTCCTTGCGATGGTTCATGGGATTAGGTGAATCCACTATCAGGACATGGGATGACATGAGAACCTTATTCTTGCGAAAGTATCAAGAATACTGCAAACCTAAAGATTCTTGACATGATATATTCGAGATACAACAACTTGAAGATGAAATCCTAGAGGATTATCTCGAAAGGTTCATTTATACACTTCATAAATCAAAGTATCATGACCTTCGAGAAGATGCAGTACGCACATTGTTTCTCAAAGGAATCTCTGAGGACTTGCTAGAGAGTCTTAATCTCATGGCAGCCGACAATATGTCTCATAAGACCTTTGCATAGATCAGTGAGATGTGTAAAAATTATTCTAGAAGTAGGGGGAAATTTGGGAAAAACTTTCAAAAGCCTTATAGTAGAAATGTAAGAGGAAACTTTCCTAGTTCAGGAGGGGTTACAAGGATGGAATTGGGTAACCATTTGGAAAATTTTAAGACTGACATCTTAGGAGCCATGGGTTCTCAATTAGATGATTTACAAGCCAAGAAAAGGCAAGATGAAGAATGGGAAGCAATGCGTATTTTCTGTCCAAGGTGTAGGACAATACATCCCCAAAAGGAATGTCTGTTAAACAATATCTCTATATGTCACATCTGTGCAGAGGAACATCCGACAGATAACTATGCATCCTTTCCTGGATTGGAAGCCATCTAGAAGAGTGGGGATGTAGGTGAAACATCTAGGAGGCCTCCTTGGAAATATAGAGATCAACCAGCATACCAGAATTTTCCACCACAATCCCCACCCTATTACTCTCCATACCAACAACCCCAACAATAGAACAATCCTAGTTGGAAGTGTTGGCCGCCTCAGTATCCTCCTCCTCAATTTCCACAACAATAGTATTGTTCATAAGGGTGGAGAGGACATCCATACCCTCAGTCACAACCTATCCCTCCACCTAATCATCCTTATCCTCAGCATCAACCGAATTTATAGTAGCATTTTCCTGGATTTGTACCTCCAGTTCCTCTCATTGCACAAGAAGCTCATCACTTCCAAAATACAAATCCTCTGTGACTGACATTATTACCAGCACAACCGAGACTTAACACTAATAATAAACCAACTCAAGCTCTTAACAATATTGATTTGCAAACTCTTCCATCCTACCTTGTTTCTACTGTACCTATACATGAGATTCAATTACGGTATGGAAGAGTTGTTAATGATAAACCCAAAACATCAGTCATCATTCATGAGGAAAACGAAGAAGAAGAAGGTTCAAATGAACTCATGAATGATGCCATCTTGGAGGATGTGAACATTCCAAAAGTTCCAGTACCTACCCATCCTCTGCAAGAACCTTTTCAAGAATAAAGAATTCCTCCATTTCCAGCAAGACTAGTAATAGAAAAACCTGTAGTTCATTCCGAGTATGATATCTTGAATGAATTAAAGCATATCTGTGTCAAAATACTGTTATTGCAAGCTATTAAAGATATACCAATTTACAGTAAGGTAATAAAGGAATTATGCATTAAACGCCTAGGGTAGAAACAAAAAGACCCCCTTACAATTCATGTCATAGGAGAGATGTCTGAATATATGTCAGATCAGTCCTAGATTGCAAAATATACAGATCCAGGAGCCTGAATAGTGACTGTAATTATAAATAATACCACCATAGATAAAAAAATTAATCGATTTAGGAGCATCCATCAATATGATGACCACCGCAGTTTTAGAAGCTTTACAATTGGGACAATTTCTTCGACCTACCCCTTCCATCTTGGAACTAGCAAACCGTACTACAGTAAATCCTGTTGGAGTCCTAGACGACATTATTGTATCAGTAGCTTCATGGGAATACCCCATCGACTTTATGGTCATAGAATCAAAGGATCCTTCTAAAGGACATCCTATTATCTTGGGAAGACCATGGTTAGCTACTGCCAATGTTTTCATAGGATGTAGGGATGGGGAGATGACCATTTCCAATGGGTTGTCTACCCAAAGACTTATTTTATCCCCCAGCACAACCAGTAACTGAAAATTCATGGTGGTTAAATTGTTCCTTTGGGGACGAATATTTTGATGACCTTTTCTTTCCTAGTGATTTCACCTGGGAATTGCAAGAGCAGACTATCGAGAATGTATTGAATCGATTTATTTCCTGAGTCGTTTGATAAATTTGATGAAATATTTGGAGATGAGTTTCAAGAAACTATGGCTCTCTCAATGTTTACAGAAGCACCTTGTGTCTTCACAATCGAAGAGCATACGGGACCTTTCATGATACCTTGTGAAGTCAGCCCTGAAAAAATTTCTGCACATAAATGTAGAGTTAAGTGAAGATCAACAAGCTAAACTATTTAAGGTTCTTAAAAAAAGAGCCAGAGCATTCACATGGGAATACACTGATATGAAGGGTATACACCCTGACACTTGTATTCACCACATTTATATGGATCCAAATATACCACCTGCAAGACAGCCTCAGAGGAGGATGAATCCTGCTTTGAAAGATATAGTAAAAGAAGAATTACAAAAACTCCTTACCTCCGATTTCATCTATCCTATTTCTGATAGCAAATGGGTGTCTCCTCTAGTGGTAGTTCCAAATAAAGTTACATGGAAATGGCGTATTTGTGTTGATTTTAGGGAACTGAACAAAGCCACTCTTAAAGGGTTTAGGACAGAGGTAAGGGGATGTCCGAAGGCCTTAGATGATGGTCCTTAGACAGTTGGGAAGGAGAGGAGGGGATCTAAATGCCTAGGACACAGTACAATAGGCCTAGGTCTCATTAAGAGAAAGTCAAAGGCTCCAATCCATAGACAATGGCTCAATGGTTAAAGAAGAACTAAGGTGATCGTGCTAACAATGGAGAAAGTAAGCTCACATGGAGATGAGGGGTTTTACAACCAAGTTTGGAATTCTGTTATAAGAAATCCATGGCTGAAAACTAAGGATTGTGGGTAAGTATTTTTGGTCTAACTATTGGCCTCCAAGGGAGGAGAATGGATCAATTTTCCTTCAAAGAGGGGTGGAGCATGTAATGTCTCTACGCCCTTAATTAAATTTTTGTGGGTCCTAACAACCTAACCAACCAAATGATCAATTAGCAAATAGTTGTTTTGGTGTGGAGCGACTTGTGGCCGCAAACTAAGGATTGTGGTTAACTATTTTTGGTCTAATTATTGGCCTCCAAGGGAGGAGAATAGACCAGTTTTCCTTCAAAGAGAGGTGGAGCATGTAATTTCTCTACAACCTTAATTAAATTTGTGTGGGTCCAAACATCCTAGCCAACCAAATGAGCACTTAGTAAATAGTTTTCATGGTTAAGGGAGAAGTGAAAAGAGGAGAGAAAGGGAATGGATTATTCTTCCAGTGAAGGGAGAAAAAAAGAGGGGGTTCAAAGCGTTGCTGTATCATTTGTTTCATTAGCCCTATTCTATGGTACCCTATACATAGCATCCCTAATATCCTTCTGCCATCCTTTAGCAAACCCTAAACAACGTAAAAATTAAACACACATGTCAAAAAATATTTATGAACTTAGATTTCACCTTTACCATGTATATCTTGCGTTGGCCTACTTGTGGTAGGCATATCAGTAGAGTAAGGCACTAAATTGATGTGCAAAAAAATAATCAAGTCATATGCATGTAACATTTTTTAAAAGTTAACTATATTCAACTTGTACTAAAAAACGATAAATATCATTAGAATGTACCTATGAGTGGCATGCATCGAATATACCCATCAAATGTGCACCTGCCATGTTCAAATCCACTACCTATGCACGACAAGAAATTGTAAAAGTGTGTAAAAGAATATTATCCACTAATTAAAAAAATTGTCAAATTTAACATAAATAACATCATATATGTATTGACATTAAACATTTGAAATATGTAACCTAGACTTAAACATGTTGAAGTTAACAGTCAAATGCACCTGATAGTGGACCTATGGTGCGTCCAATACACCCATCTGAGTGACATATATGAATTTAGGTACCACTACGAACTTGTCTAGATGTTTCCTGGAAATGCATGTGTCCTTCTTAAGAATACAACAGATTAGGTTAATACTATTAAATCATAAGACAAAGATTGAGATAACCAGTAACTTTGTGTAAGTCATCAGTGTTGCTACAACAAGGTTAATGTGGGAATGAAAACATGCAAGAAATGACCCATTTAGGGAATGCCACCAATTGTTATAGCAATAAACTAGTTGTGTGTGGCTTACTATCCCTTAGGTTTGTTGAAATTCAAGGTTAGTTTCAGATTTAACAGGAATAAATATACTTCATTGCATAAACAACACAAGGTTACATTCATAATAATACTTATTTCAATAAATTTGATCTGCAATAAAATTAAACATAATTTTCATCTCTTTCAACTTTAATAATTTGCTGGTCACTACGTTAAAGTTAGTCTAACTTTAATGCTATGTTGGTCACTGTATTAAAGTTGATCATTGAGATGTTTCAACAAATGCCATATACAAAAAAGTAGAAGATAACGTTACTAAAGAATCATAAGCATTATTTCTATCAACATTTATACTCAGATTCTTTTAAGTTTGATCTTGTCACCAAAGGGACAAGTCAATCTAGGTAAAAAACTTGTGTACCTTGAGAGAGAGTTCGAGTAGAAGTAAATAGACCTCAGTTCTTCAATCAAATTAGCAGCACAGTTATACACACAATCACATTGCATATAGTGACTTACACAGGCCAATGAAGGTAGATCATGTTGAGTAGGAATGAAGTCACGTAGGTGTAAATAAAACCACACTAGGATAAATACCACGAGCAATAGAGATAGCACTAATGTAAATACAAAGGTGGGTTCATGCTCACAATATAAATTCACATAGATGGTGAAGTGCATATAGGTGGACATTACACAAACAGTCACGTAGAGGTGTGAGCAAGGTAATCTATGTAAAGGAAGAACCCACAGAGCATGAGTAAGGTGTGCCACTCAGAGGAAGAACATGCAGAGTGTTATGGAGAGAAATTCTTATGGCTTGGGGTACCACAACAGACATCTTGACTCCATAAATCAATCCTTTCCTATATGTAAGAGAAACCAAATATCTAACATTAAAGGATCTCGATTCATACCTTATTCTGGACGGTTGATGTAGATCCCCGTTGAGCTTTCCAACTCCACCTTGTATTGATAGATTGCTATCTCAACACTCAGCAAACAAGACAAGCATGCTATATATAATTGTGTTAGACCTACTCTAGCATATATAATCAATAACATATAAGCATTTAAAAGCATCCATGGATCAAATACTCATTATTGGACAGGAAAATATATTTCTATTGATATAAAACAGATATTACAATAGTGACAACCTCTATTGGCACGTCTGTGAATTGGAGAAACTGAATCCCCCACTTGGGCCTCCACCACTTCAATCCTCCATCTCTCAATAGCAAGCTCACAAGAAAAAGGCAAGCTTGGAAAGAACACAAAGTGCTCCATGGGACAACCAAGGGACAAAGGGATGGGAACAATGGACTATAGTTTTCTTTCTCTTTAATTCCTCCTCCTTCAATGTATCCAAAGGGTTCCTTATATAGCTCTTCAATAGGGTAATGGAAGGTCGAATCCAAGTGATCTCAAGGCATATAGAAGGTCAAGAGACAAGTGACTTGGATCCACATAAAGGAAAACTCCAAAATCATTTGGCCTTTTGCACACATCCCGATGTATGTGGTTTTAAGGGTAAAACCTATGTATATACACGAGAAAGGGATTAAAAGTCACATATGGAAATTATTGCATGTTTTTAGGGATGATATTGGAAACATCAAAGGTACAAAAATTGTCCATGGGGTCTAAGGAGTCTGTAGAGGGACAGGGAAGGCCATAAAAGTGTGATTCACCATGTGTGGTAAAATCATCTATAACACAAAGTGTGAGAAAGGTGAACCACTTACAGGAAGAACATGCAAAGCATGAGTAAGCTGAGACCCAATCCGAGTCATGGTTAGCTGCAGCAGAAGATATGCAAGTCACAAAGAAGGAAGGGTCACAGAGAAGAAACAAGGAGCTAGCCCATTCATGTAGGAAGGGTCGTGTGGGACAAAATAGAACAATCACGAACACAGAGCACATAGACGCTTGCACAGTCATGATGTAAAAGCTGACAGTCACAGTGGAATATCTGAGAAGACTTGTCACATTGAAGGAGGAGTCACTATCAGTAGCAGTCACACACATGAAAATAAGAAAAAATACATGGGAATAACACTCTTGGAAAACAAGTTCTACTTCACTTGATGATGATACAACTGAAGAAAAACTTAGTCTTATATAAGATAGGTAAGACAAATAAATAATCGTCATAAAATAATTTAGGTGTAAAGATAAAACAATGAAGGGTCCAAAGTTCATTATATAAAACCATAAAATAAATGTTAATGGTTTTATAATAAGGTTAAAGGGTAAAAGGTGCAACATAAAGTAAGGTAAAGGACCAAATGTCAACCAAGAGGGTCACAACAACCCACATACCCACAGGATAAGGTGAACAAACAACTCCTTTAGGGATCAACAAAACCAGTTAACTTTTATCTCTTTCAAGGTACATTGTTTTAGATATTTTTTCATCACAATATAAGGGAAAGATCCAAACAAATGGTACAATCCTTAGGTCCTCAACACTTCTCCTAAGGATTAGGTGCTAGGGATGTCGTCAAGGGGTGTTGAGTCCCTTGAGGAGAAACCTATCAATAACCGATTAGCAGAGGTGACATCAAAAATTTAGGTGATCAATTACAAAGAACACAAATATTGTAAATATTTGGTCATTTACGAACACCTGGATCTGCCTATTTATACCTATGCGCCAGTCTGCTGCCTTACAATTATCATCCCGCAGGAGTAAAGCGGAAGTCAATATTATGTAAGAACAAAAAATATTACTTGTATCAACCAGGATCATAACAAAATACTAAATTAACCGACAGTATCAAGCTAAAGAAATGGAAGTACTCAAGGTTTTCAAACTTGGGATCGAAGGTAGAAGAATCAAGGAGGTAAATGAATCAAGGACAGAAAGAGAACGAAAGTACAAGAAACAAAAGAATGTGAATTCACTTGGATACTGAACCAAATGTATACTGAGCAAGAACTAAGCATAAATCCAAGTGAATCAGATATTGACAGTAATCCAAACAAACTACATGAAGATGAAGCGAGAAGAAATTCAATTGGATCTCTAGTAAGAGAGATCAACTATCTAGAATGAAGCAGACTGTTTGATTAGCCACAAAACCAACAAGATGAAGTAGGAGGAAATTCTTTCAGATCACAAGTACTCACGGTGTTTAATGGTCTTGAAGGAAGCAAATAAATTTATGAGATAGAAGCTGGAAAAGCATGCACAGGCTCAAATTATCTACCAGTAGGCATGCAGGAAAATGTTTGCAAAGAAATACAGGAATCCATAGAGTTCACTTGCTCAGAAGCTAGCACATCAGACAAAGTTTTATACGATCGATAGGTAGGGAGAAAGTCTAACAATTCACATATGTGCAAACCTAGAAAAAATATGATGACAAAAATTCCGACAAACTTCAAAAAGATGAAGCAGGTAGTAATCTTATTGAGGCACAAAAAATCATAAAGATCAATGGCCCAGAAAGAAGCATATAGTTTTATGAGCCACAAACATGAAAGGTAGGTAGAGGCTTCAATGATCCACAAGTATGCATGCCAGAAATATGTGCAACATCTTACAGGAAGCCTTAAATTTGAATGGATCAAAAGCTAGAAAAACAAACAAATTTTCTTGTGCTTCTCAAATAGGGAGAAATTCCAACAATCCAGGAATGTGTAAATATGGATAAAAGGCTAATGGAAAAAATTCCAATAGAATATTACAAGATAAAGTACACAATTTTTTTTATTCAGCCACATCTAATTGGAAAGCTCAATGGTTCAGTAGGAGGCAACTAGTTTGTTGAGACGCATTCATAAAAGGTGGGAAGAGGATCATACAATCTACAATTATGCATTATAATAATGGTAATCATTACATGAAAGGACATGACAATACACAGGACTTTTCAATCCTCAAGTCTCATCAACCTCTCAAAGAAGAAAATAAAATGGAGAAAGTAGGTGAACTATGTGTACTAGACTCAGAAAGGAAGTAGTACCCAAATGTACTTCAAGCTTGTTCCCAGAATATGAAACAAAGACAACTAAAAAATTCCCTCAATGGAAAAATAGAGAAAGATACACTAAAAACTTCAACTTAACTAGACAAACTGTACTTTTAACATTGACAAAGGATTTTGGCAGGAAACCAATATTTTGAGAATTACAATGAACTATTTTGTTTCTATCATATGCAACAAATCCCATTCCACCCAAGAACCATTAAATCGTCTCTTAGTATAAGGTATGTAATATTTTTCGTAGTATTCCAGTCATTTACCTGGAGTTTGTATAGACCCATGGCACATAGATGTGCTAGGGTAAAGGATGGTACGATCTAGATAGTGGATCTAAGGCTAGAGATACAATTCATTGCAATTCTAGTTGTGCAGATAGAGGGGACACATGGCCCTCATAGGATCTTAAGATGTCTGATGTTGCTCGTAGAGAGTTACTAGCTAGGGAACATCATGGATGGTCCCATATGTTATTGACAACCATGCAGAGATAATTAACATATTTTCGTAGGATGACATGAGGTAAATTTTCATTTGGGACTCCATTATGTGCCTTATTCTTTGATAATATTTTTACTCTGTGACCCCATGTATGGATTACGAATTCCCTACCGATTTGAGTATGCATTGGTGGGGACAGTTGTTGAAGTGAGTGGGAGGTGGTGTAGTGAGCAATGTGTTCTAGCCAGAGTTATTTACTCATTGGGATCAACTACCAATTCAGATCAAGGAATACCCCTATGAGGGGATCAACTACCAGGGGGATCCCAAGAATTGATCTTGTCCTAACATGAGTTAAAGATTTACCTTTACTAGTGATACCTTTGAAAATCATCGATTCAAAATCAAGTGGGTACTTACTTATCGAAAACAAAACAGGATATCCTTATTAGTATTTAGAGCTCTATAAATCATCAAAATATATAAATAAAACA
>LPNX010797435.1:22267-38340 GCA_001517045.1 Pseudotsuga menziesii | reverse complement strand
AAAATATTTGAAGACCACTTGAGCCTAAACTTTTTGGCAGGCCAAAACCCAAACCAAAGGAGGATAAAATATTTAAGAAATAACCAATTGATAGCATGGTTTGATGGAAAACATGAGGATTTCAAACATAATGAGAGCCCATTATTTTTATATGAGCACACTTTATACTAGAAAGTCTTATTGTAAGTATAATTTCAGCACAGTTTGGTGCTATCTAGGTGTATCATGCACATTAAATGCTGAACACCTCCATCTACAGAGATTGAACACCTAACTATACCTGTAGTGAAATATGGAAAGGATCCACTCTGTTTTTTTTAATTAAAGATCCTAGAGTTTCCTAAACATAATTTCAATAATCAAATACATATATTACCGCCATACAAATTACATATATTTTATTGAGGCACACAATTGGACCTGTTAAAAAAAGTGTACTCCATCTTGACCTAGATATGTGGCAGTCTTTACCTCAATGCATCAAATCCATACTTACATAAACATATGTTAGGTATGGAATCTACTACCTTCCAAGTCAAAATCCATCCACTTACCAATTCATAAAAGGGAGAACCCTATGATGTGTTTCCACTCATACAACCGAATTTGCCAATGCATTTTGGTAGCAACTTGAACTTTATTCAAGAGATCAAGGATACTAAAGAGGAATGGGGGCTATAGTTCAATCTAATGTTAGAGGATTGTTAGAGAATAAATAATTTTTTTGAAAAAAAATGTCATAACACCACAATCAAATCAGAGCAACCATTCAATAGTGAGCAGGTACTAAGGATGATCGAACAAGTCTCCAAGGCTCCAAAATTATATAGGATTTAGACCACTTTATGTATTGATCACTCTCAAACAACTTTATTTCTGATATTTTAACATACATTTTTTTGGTATTTTCCTGTGCCTGCATTTATTTGTTATTTCAAAATGCATCAACCTCTTTACAATATCTCCACTAGCATGCAATCGAAGTTGTACATTGGATGCTTGGAAGAGAATCCACACATGGCTTGTGTGTAACTATAATAAGGTTTGATACCTTTTTAAGTTTGATAAGTATTGCAGATAGAAATCATATTTCCAAAGCTATAAACTAGAACAAATGCCTAAAAACATTAACAAGTACTAATCATGGAGTTTTCATATTAAAATTTCCCATTTTAGGAAAGATGCAATACTTTATCCTCACCTACATCTACAATGATTTCACCTCACCTCCTAGGATGTAGGCTGTCTCCCAATGATAAAAGCTACTCAAAATAATAGTTCTCTCAATTTAAGGAGGTAAGAACTATATGCTATAGTGGATGCATAAACCAAAACATGGAGAAAAAAGTCCCATGTTGAAAATGCATGTAACATAATGGCCTTCATGAAAAATACTTTAAAATGCTTCACTGAGTAGCTTTGATTGGTGCAACATTTTCAAAAAAATATGTTCATTGTTAAAGGGGGCTATGTTTGTAGGTAAATCAAGGGTATTGATATTCCCTTCTTGAAATGTGCTAACAAGGTTTCAGGAGCGTCACCTCATAGACTCTGTTCCATTGGCACAGGAAAAACCCCAACAAAAAATGCCCCATATTACGAGATATGCATTGATCGATGGACACACGGATGGCCAAATTAGTGACGGAGTGAGACGACCAACTTCCTTTGGATGGATATGGAGCTCATTCAAACCCGACGGATTAAAAGAACAAAACAATGTTTTACCCGGAAGGGAGGATGGATGCAAGGAACATGGTTTCGCTTCAGAAGTGTGTTCTTAAAGAATAGGAAAATTCAGATACATAAGTCACATAGAGGTATAAGAAAGAAAACCAAGAAAAAATTAGTTTTGTTAGACACGGGTAAAGTATAAAACCATTGCTCAAAAATTTCCTATTAATTTCAAACATTAATGGCTGATGATTTTTTCTTCATCTCGATTTCAAAAATTTTAAAACTCCACATGCATATATTTATGAATGTTAACTAAATCAAAATACTAATTAAAGAAAAGGTTGTTGAATCTATAGCAAAAGAGTATTTGTAGATTCTTAGGATTTGGTTGTTGAAAAGCATACCTGGTGTTTTTTTTTCTCCAAAATCTACAAAAAGGATATACAATAAAAGCAAGGGTTTCTTCTTTCTAGGATAGAATTGTTTTTGTATATACAATGAAAGCAAGGGTTTCTTCTTTCTAGGATAGAAAATTTATTTTTTCTTAACAAATAAAGAAGAAAAATAAAGGCTTGCATGTTTATTATTACCATAATTTAAATCCCTTATATTAACTAGAGGTTTGAACAAAAGTTGAATCAAAGGATGCTTAGATTTTTGGTTTCCATCAAAATGTTGCTTCCTAAAAGAACCCTACAACATATGGATGTGGCCAATTAGAGAATCCTTGAGAAAAATCAAGTTGGAAAAAAAAACCAAGGCCACTAGGAATGTGCCCTTACCTCTGAGAAATCCTCTTGGATATGTCTATGCATGCAAATTTGAACCTTTGTTTGAAAATTTCTTTGATTTCATGAAATTCTTACCAAGTCTATATTTGAACATCTCAAACATCCCCTATATTAGTACTCCAATTCTCTTACATGAGGTTGGGTTCTCTTTAACCTTCAATAGCCCTGTTTAACCCCATGTATCATCCCTAAATCCTAAGACAGACATATTATACTTATTTTGTCGCCTTGCAGACTCTGTTTGATGGATGACCAACAAAACCCCCAAAAAAAACTAGGTCGCCTCGCAGATGGATGGCCAACTTAGTGACAGAGTGAGATAACCAACTTCCTTCGGACACACAAAACATAGTTTACTAGGAAGCGACGATGCATGCATGCAAGGAACAGGGTTTTGATGGATGGTCAACAAAAAATGCGTTGCCTTGCAGATGGATGGCCAACTTAGTGACGAAGTGAGACAACCAACTTCCTTCGGACGCACGGAACAACGTTTTACCGGGAAGCGACGATGTATGCATTCAAGGAACAAGGTTTTAGAAGTGTGTTCGACGCATGCCATGCCAAGGGTTTAAACAATGACAGACACAGATTGGCGGGGCCAGTATGTGGTTTATATAAAAACTAAACTCTCGGGCGAGAGATTAAAAGGAATCTTAGAAACTCTCGGCTGAGAGATATGTTCGAAAGTTTCATACCAAAAATTTGGCCATACTCTTGGACGAGAAATTTAATTATTCTCGGGCAAGAAAATGTTAACCTTAGTTAAACTTTCGACTAAAAACTGTTACAACTCTCGGTTGAGAAAAAATGTTGACTTTTGTCTCAGCCAAGGAATTGAAAATTATAACTCAAAAACACCCCATTCCCAAAAAAATGTATCGTAGCTTCAATGTCTATCAAATCTCAGTGGGCCTAGTGAGAGTTCGTAGAAATATTATTTTGTCATTCGTACCTTCGATGTCTATCAAATCTCACTGGGTCTAGTGAGAGTTCGTAGAAATACTATTTTTCCATTCGTCACTCTCTTAGAGTATGGAGTTCACCTCTAATCACCATACTTAAGCAACAATGTTTTTGTTGTATAGGTTAAGTCAAGTTGTTAGGTAGATTTACAAGCATGTATTAATTCACGGTCTTTAATGGTAGTGGGTAGCTTCCAAAAGAAGCCAAAATTAAGTTTGTGTATAAGTATTGAAGAAGAATGAAAAAAAAGTGTTTGGGAGAAGAACATAATAAGAGAGAAATGAGAAGAAAAAAAACTGCCATTAGTGTTTTAGAGCTCAACTTCCTGGTTTGGAATGTGTTGGGATCAAACATCCAAGTAAATTCCCAAGTATCTATTCTTTTATTAAATCGGTATAGTAAGTATAATTTAATGGTTAAATACATGTTTTATTTATTTATTTATTTTGAAGAATTATCTATATGAATGTTGTTTACATTTATAGTTTGAACAATACACAAATAATTCTTATTTAATATTTTGGTTTAATATGATATTGTGTGGAACTTTATCCGAGTTATAAGTGGATTGTCACAATCAAGTGTAAAGACTTTTAAAAGTTAAATTTGGTGGCAGTGAATCCCCTCGTGACGTCGAAGTCTAAATAAAATATTCTACCAAAAATTCAAGACATACAGACAAACAATGTTAAAAATTCGAAATATCATTCATATTTATCTTTTAAAGCCGTGATTGCTTACCACCATGGGAGAAACTAGAACTTCTGATTTTTGTCTTTTGTTTCTCTTTATATCTATCGACTGCATGAAGCTTTTTGTATTTATATAAAATCAGACTTCATACCAATACAAACCATAACAATAATCCAACCTGTTTTGCCCTGGAATTTCTCTGTCCATCGTTTGTTTTTGTGGATTGGAGTCAATATATATCAGAGAAGTGCCTGGCCGTGCATAAATTATTAATCCCACAAATTCAGAAGCAGCCAGATTTGTGGTCACGCAGTAATGTTGAAAAGGCCAATATTGTTGAGAAAGCCAAAATGTCCCCGGAAATATATTGGCGAATCAATGTTTTCTCAAAATACGTAAATGGCGATTGGACAATGGGCAAGCGGTAGATCAAAGCAGAGGAAGTGTTTGCTCGGGTGAATGATTTGCACTTATAGATGGTCATATGCTTTTACTGGATTCGCATGTACGTAATTCGGATTCTGATGAAGAACAATCAACTTTCAAAGAACTAAATCTGTTAGGTAGAAGGAACCGAATATTTGTATGTTTCAGATAAAAAGTTGAAGAATATTGAAACATGTATGGATTGTATTTGAACTTTTGTTACGGCTGAATGAAATATGAAGAATGAAATACTTATGCATTATAGTTTTTGAATAACCCCAATTTCGATCTTTCCATTTATGAAAATAAAATAAAAAACAATTAAGACTAAAATATATATTGCATGGCACTTTATTGTGTAACAAGAGTGACGTGGTGGCAATGTCCCTGACATTGCCAGAACAAATTTGGGGCGAGATCCTTGCTTCTAAACAAAATTTACTGGGCATCATTAAACATTTAATAATAAGGAACAATTATAGCCTCCATTAACTTTAAGCCAAATCACTTCAATTTGCAAGCACAATAGAAGTGTATTTGAAAAGCTACACATAAGTAAGTAGAACAAACTTAAAATGTAGCAATTACAATTATTATATTTAAACACTCTTAACCACTTCAAACTCCTGATCCAACCAATTGTTATCCCCTCATGGAAGTTTCTACATTTTTCAGGAATAGAATGCAATGGGATAGCAATCAAGGGCAATAAAAAACAATCTGTCATTAAATAGCAACAAATCTCTATATAGGCAAGCCATTATTTGTAAACTACACTTTATAGCAGAAATAGTTCATCCATTTAGCTAACTTTTTAATAGTTAGAAGATATTATAAATCCATAGAACCTTTAAAAAATACCAATAGAGAGAAAAACTTTTTGTCAACATTTATGAAATTAATTCTTCCCATATGTATAAACGTGTAACTACCCCATACTAGCAACATATGTATGATACCATAAATACCATTTCTAAGTACATACACTAAATAAATATTATCAATAAACTATATCTTTGGTAGCACTAATAAGCATTAACTATACATCCCAAATTAACTATATATGATTACTTAAAATTTTCATATTGGAGCAAATATGATTATATAAATATTGGACTAAGCTTTGAACAAATCCATTAAAATATCTAGGTATAAACATTTAAGATTGCATTCCAATTTAGAAATATGTATACAAATTTTGAACTGTATCCATCAATGCAACTTAATTACAATATATTATAAACTTGGAGCTACATTCTTCCAACGTGTTTCACTTTTCAAATATGTATATAATTACTAAAACCAAATTCTTCCACCTTTTTCTTAAAATGGATTAAGAAACATTTTAAATAAGATATTAAATCTATATTTTTTAACATCTCATTTCTATTTCATAAATAAATGTTAGAACCATTTATTCTAATTAAATTCATTTCCAAATTTGACACAATATTCAAATTTAACACAATATTCAATATATATATATTTGATTTATATATTTCTCAAAACTATCATTAATTATTTCATGTCCTAATGCCTATATAAATCATTAACATAACTATTCACACTTTCCCTTTTTCAAAAATAAATAACTAATTATATGGCTTGAATTCATTAACAATTATATCTATACACATTTTAAACCCATAAATATTATATATCAACCATCCTATTCTATTGCATTTTTTTAAAAGGAAAAATGATATTTTAAACTGCAATAACAATTTAAACACTTGAAAGACTATTACCTTGCAATATTATTTCAAGCCTTTTAAATAAATCACCAACCAAATTGGAAAGGGAACAACAAAACGCTTCGTTCTCTCGAGAAACAGGCCACAATTCGCCAATCTAGAAGACCACCGCTTGAAACTAAATGTTAAGCATAACTGAAGTTAAAGTAGTTAACTTGATGCCCGGATATTCATTGCAGAGGAGATTTAAGTGGAGACTTTAGCCTGGATTCAGTGAGCAAATGGCAGTCTCTAATAAAGACAACAAAGGAAACATACAAGTGAGTCTAAGTCATGCAGGAAATAACACTATTGAAGATCTGACAAACAAGGAAAGATCCACATCATTTGAACCACATAAGTGAATTCATAGAGACTGAGTGAAAGCGCTCAGTGCTCAGAGATATATAATTCAAAGTTAGCATTAGCTGCAATTTTAAAACAACAAAATATTTTTATACCCGTTGAAAATCATAGTTTAACACCGTTGGTGAAGGGATAATCCCGTAGAAGTTTCAAGATCTTCTCGTACTGATGCTTGATTAAATCCCTGTTATAAATAAATTCAAAGATTAATTTAAATCCATTTAAGGAACCTATGTTGCCTCCAGTCTAGGTCTTTGAACTCCTTCTAATCCCACAACTGTCGCCGCTATATAGAGCATATCAATTGCCGAGAAGAGGACTCACTGGCATCGACTTGGAATTTCCTCCTACAATGAAGGGTGCGTTGTTCCCATCGGTTTTCTCCAACCCCCTTGAGAGTCCAATCTGGTCGTGCTATGCAGCCTGGGACCCCTTGAGTGTGCTATCTGGTCGTTCTATGCAGGCTTAGCCTAGGACCCCTTGAGTGTCCTATTTGGTCGTGCTATGTATCCTGGGAAGAAAGATGGTCCCCCTAAAACAAATACACACAAAAATTAAACAACAATAACTTTAAAAGAAACATGTTACAACTATTCTGAATCTACTCACTCTAGTAGAAGGTCATGGCAATGCAGGGTAGAAGGTCGTGACAATGCTGACTGTTCGTGTGTGTGTTAAGCCGCTCGCTGGTCGAGCCTGTCACAATCTATCCAGAGGGATAGTCATGACCGATGCTGACAGATTAAGCAAATTGTAGAAAATAATTCTTGCCAAATTTGGATGGAATCTGTTTCATGCAAACATTCTCCTTAAGCTTCTAGATATTTATATTGAATTTATTTTCCCGAAAGTTGAAGGCGATTCTGTTGATTTGGTTTTAAATTTAAAGAAAAAATGGTCGAGATCAAGAAGCTTCTAAGCAGTAGCTAGGTCAAATTCTAACAACATTCACCTTTCTATGACTCTATCGATCGAGCCGGGATGAATTCAGAAACTTCAGTGAGTGAGGAGATCAACAGTTCTTCTAACTTGATATTTTTAAGAACTTTAAACCAAATGAATTAAATTGTATATGAAACTCAAGCCTCGAATTGATAAGCTGCTGCAATTATCGATAAGAATCCTATAACTACAGTATTGATAGAACATGCCTTATTATTATCAACTTATTAATTGATATATTGTGAGCAATTTTATTGTGATGTTATAACTGAGTAACGAACACTCCTCTGTGGCTCAGCGTTGGCTTTAGAACAAGCTTATAAAAAGATTTAGAACAAGCTTATAAAAATATTTTGTGTACAATTGATAACAAGGACCTCCTTCGATAGGATCTGCGAGGTCTCCTATTATGACGTCAAACCGTTCATCATCTATGTTCTCGACCTCAGCCCTGCGTCCAAGAATTTCTATTAAAGATTTAAACTTTAGCAGGACCTGAGAAGTATAAAGAAATGAAGCTTTAAAAATTCGTTATCTAGCATCATTTGCAGCTCCCACAAAATCCCACTCCTCTATCTCGTCTAAGCGGGAGTTTCATTCAACATTCCCGTTCTATTTTCCGGCTTTGGGTGTATATCTTATCTCGAACTTCAATGAAATCCGCGCAGTGGTTGTCGTGGCATTAAAAGATCGGGCTAAACTGAACCATCTGAGGCCGGATGGGCATCCAGAATACAGAGTTTGGGCTAAGCGCCAGCGGCATATATGCGAAGATGAATAACACAATATTCTTCAGTCGTCTAGCAGGGAAACGATCGGGGACGCGTTACAATACATCATCGCTATGGAAACCCCCACTTCTGTGTAAATTTCAACTAAAAAATAGATATTTATTCGCACTTTCTGAAACCCTTGGGAGGAAGGATATTTGGAAACTCCGCAGCCAAGCTTTGAGAAACGCAACGTGAATCGACACGGAGAGCTGTGGATGAGGCGTGAGTGAAATAAGAAGAAGCGGAGGCTGAGTGTCGGTGCAAATATTGGGTGAAAACGTTTCAAAGGTCGGTTTACATATATTTGTTATCTTTTTTTCCTTTTACTATTGTTCGATAAATTGATTAGTTTTGTGGTTTTCCCAAAGGGCTTTAAATGTAATTTTGCTAAATTTTAAGGTTTGGGGCTGGGACTAACTCCCACAAAACTAAGTTCTAGAGAATCTTGGATGATCAGAGAGGGGAGGCTCTCAGATTGACACATCTAGGAAAGCTCGAATGTGTGTCAATTATGTATCGATTTAGACACAGACAATAGGATTGCTCCATGCAGCCTGCCTCGTGGAATGTATTTACTAGGTCGAGGTAGCCTTATCACAGCTTATTGTTTGACTACCGCGTGAGAATATATCCGCCATTACACATAGTTCTTCGGAACAACTTCATTCTCGGGCCTGCCATGCAAACGATAAAAGGTGAATACATGCAAATGGTTAATGCATACAGATTAAGAGGGCTATATTCTGACTCCATTCTCTGGAAACATATCCGTTATTAATGCTTGCAGATACCAAGTTGTGAATAACTTTGGGAAAATACACCAGCATTGTTTTATGTGTACTGTGGAGAACTTTAGACATTTAAAGAGCCTCGTGTGCATTTTTTTTATTTTTTTTTATTTTTTAACCCATTTAAGTACAGGGTTCATGAAACCCATCAATAAAGAGCTATACCCATCCATCTGCGAAATGCCCATCATTAAAAAAGTATATATTAGACAAGCTTATATTTACAACTAGCAATAGAAGCAGCGTGTGATTATCCTGGAGTAGAGCATGACTGTACAGAAGCATACGTGTAGTGGAATAATAAGTTGATAGTTATTGGCATCACTGCATGAGGACTAAAGACGCGTAGCTTCCTCTCTTCCATGGGTGTTAGCGTATAGTTCCTTGCTATCTTCCATGAGTTTCATAAACTAATTTACTTTATCTACCTTCTTTTTAATTTATTAATTTTCATCAACTATTTTTCACCGGTTTTCATAGTTCCCATTCATCCTCTGTTTTATTATTATTTATTAATTTTTCCTTATTTTAATACATCTTAATCTCCAATTTTAAATCATCTTTAACTTTGTTTTCCATTTTTCATGTGAATCTCATTCTTATCGAGTTATAAATTTAATTATTATTTTAATTTATTTTTTTCATCAACATATCTTATCATTCATTCATATATATATTTTTGAGTTATATGTTTTATTATATGTTTCATTGTTTTATTGTATATAATCATTTTCATAAATATATTAAATAATTATTAACTTTATTTCCATTTTTCATGTGAATCTCATTCTTATCAAATTATTTTAAAAAATCTTTTATAATTTTAATTTATTTTTTTCATCCATATATCTAATCATTATATATGGAGTAAGTAAGGTGATCCTTAACTTCTTTTTAAAACTTTATATATATATTTATAAAAAGTTTTTAAAATAAAATTATATATATTTCTAAAAAGTTTTTAAAATAAAATAAAGATTAAGAAAAATTTTAAAAATAAAACAAAGATTTGATATAATTATTTTAAAAAATCCTTTACAATTTCAATTTATTTTTTTCATCCGTATATCTAATCATTATATATGGAGTAGGTAAGGTGATCCTTAATTTCTTTTTAAAATTATATATATATATATATATTTATAAAAAGTTTTAAAAATAAAACAAAGATTATGTCTAAAATTTTAAAAATAAAACAAAGATTTTAAGTATAAAAATTTAAAAATAAAATAAGGATAGGTAAAGTTGATGAGGAAAAATTAATTAAAATAAAAAGAGAAAAAAGTTTTCCAATTATATATATATATAAAAGTGATCAACCAATCGTTAAATTATTGAAAATTTAAAATATTATATTGAAATCATAAATTGAATATATAATTTAAAGGTTTTAGTTAAATATAATTATGTTTATAGCCATTTAGATATTATTTTAGATTATGGACTTTGTTGAACTGATCAACAAGATTAACCAGAGTGTAACAAGTGTACAACCAAGATTCATTACATGGTCAAGTTGTACTTGTTACTAGTTAATTAATGGTTTAATTACATAGATACTAGCACACCGACAAATAAAGTTGCTCATAGGAATATCTAGCTACTTAGTTTTGTGGATATGGTTGGTTGTTAAACAAAGGCTAAAACTAAACTAATTACCAAATAAACATTAAATTGATTAAAATAAGCATGAAACAAATACTATTTAATAATAAATAAATAAAACCATTATTGCTACCCTTTATTTAACCACCACTTAAGTAAAGCTTATTTAAATCTTGATCAAGATGCATTTAAGCATAACAATATACAAGGACCATGAAATGAATCTTGTTTGTACACTTGTTACACTTAGGTTATTCTTGTTTATTCGCTCAAAAAAACCCATAATATGAGATAATATCTTAAATTCTATTGGCTTAATGAGATTTTGGACTTTAGTTCTTACATGCATCTTGATTAAGATTTAAATAACCTTCTTGTTATCTCCAAGGAGGTCACAGGTTCAAAACCGGCGGGGGGTAGGGATGCTTCATAGCCCGTTGTGACAAGGCTAGAAGGGTAGGCGACCCCTGGGATAGGTGCCCACCTATAGGCAACCCCTGGGATTGTGGTACCGGGACGTCTCGGCCCCTGCTAAGTCACAAGTTTCTGGTATATCTGACTTGCGGGCTGTTGGATATATCCCCAGAAATTTTTCAAAAAAAAAAAGATTTAAATAACCTTCTGTTTTTGTTTCTTGTGTTTTTATATCATTTTTTTTCTTTATTAAAGAGTATTTGTTTTATCTCTATATTGATTAGTTTAATATTTATGTTATACCACAAATGGCCAACTATAACTATCTCATTATTAGTTTAATGTTTTTCCTTTGTTTAGCAACCACCAGTTCTTTCATATTCATTGTACCTAGTTTTAACTCATAGAATTCTTTAGCCCTTTATTCATAGTACTGTTCTTATAAAAATTTATTTTTGAAGTATTTCTTGAATGTGCTCCAATTTATGTTTTTCTCTCTTATACCTTTCCCTCTTTTTTAAGTCCTACCACCATATATCAGCTTTCCCTCTAAGATTATAAATAGCCATCCTGACCTTTAGTTGATTAGAATAGTTATAAATCTGGAAGTACTTCTTCACCTCAGATAGCCAAGATTCCGCTTCCTCTCCCTTTTCAATTTCTCCATTAAATGTTGGTGGCTTGATCTTCTTGAGCTCCCCAAAGATTTCTTCATAAGGTTTATATTTTCTTTTCCTAGTATGGTGTTTATCCTCACCACCGTCACTAGTATAATGAGAGTTATGTTTATCACCATATACTTCAGAAGATGAGTTACTTTCATTTTTAACCTGTTTAATATTTTTATACTTATGTTGATAACCTATATTTTCAGAATCAGTTTTTTTACCCTTTCCCTCAGTATGAAATATTTCTATTAAGATCTAATTCAGCTCCTCTTGAGCTCTCAGAATCCTCTCATTTTCTTTCTTAACTGATTCCATTTTTTATTTTAATTCTTTAACTATTTGTAGTAGTTCGAAAAAATTATTGGTTATATCTTCCTGTATAGGCTCTTTTTGTAGATTATCTCGTTCAGTGTAAGTAGATTCCTCATCTGCATATCCTTCCAATATTTCCATACCTGCCATTAACTCAGAAACAAATTTCTCTGTATATCATTCAAAGAAAACAACATCAGCATAATTATTTAAATTTACTGTTCCATATAAGCAAGTTGAGCTTCATTAAATCCTAGTGTTTGAACCTTGTGCTCTGATACCACATGTAATAACCCAAAATTTCTTAAAAATTTAAAATTTTTAAAGTGACATAAAATGTCTAAGGTCACAGCTAAGTAACTGCTAACGTTTATCGGAAAATGAAACAGTTTATAAAAGGTTAAGGGTTTGTTTCATTAAAAGAATCTATAACTAAAGGATGTAATCTTAAACACCCATGTTAATTCTATTAATGACTTAAAACAACTTTAACTTCTACGGAGTTAGAAATAGGAATTGAATTTAGTTGTTGCTAGATATACTGATGATTTACTTTTGTCAAATAGGTAAGAAATCTTGTTTGAGATCGGGGCTTACTTAGCGTTCTGCTAACTCAAGTGGACTATTGGTTCTTACAGGTTTAGCAGGTAAGCGTAAGATCCTATAGGTGTTTATTTTGAAATTACATCGAGAAAAGTACTTTCCTAGCATGTTAAGATGTTAGTATAACTGCAGGGATAATTTTAGGGGCGAATTTTAGCCCAGTGGGCTATTTTTCCATGTTTTTTCCCCAAAAAACATTCGCCATTTTTCATTTTTTGAAGCCCTGTTTCGCCCAATTTTGATGGGCTAAAATTTTTTCACCCTAAAAATCGCCAAATTATTATATAAATGATATAAAATCCCTGGAAATTAAAATATTTTTTCAAAAAATATCGTCAATCATTTTATAGTTGTCGTTTTAAGAATTGGTAATATTCGCCAACATTTATACACTTTTAAATACGTATGGTTCCTTAAAATCATCCTTGAGTATAAGAAAAGGTTAAATAAGATGCTAGTCTTCGAGGAGGTAAAGTGAATTCTTTTTCGTTGTTTTGAATCTATAAAAGTATTTATAACTGATGCGATATTGACTTTTCATCAAAAACATAATCAATGTTTTAAAATACAAGAGCAAGTTCTTACCAAGGTTCCTTCAGTCATATGATGATTATCTTTCAAAAGTTTATAGTACATGATTAGCTTTCTTATGTTTACAGTACTGGTTATTTATAAATTCCCATAAAGAGCATAGAGCTCATGGTTTTGGTTTAAGTTAACTTCGACGGATTAGTGCGCCCGCAACTATTTTTACTTCAATACTCAATGTGTTCTTCTCTTTAAGCATGACCATGTTCCTATTTTCTTTTGGTTGTAAAGTTAACAATGAGTGATTAGACTCTTTATGAGAAAATTCTCCAATAATGTTAGTCTTCAGTTTTCTTGAAGACTCCCTTGCTAAACAGCATCAAGATTCTGTGTTGAGAAGTTTAAGGCTTTTCTAGTTTGCAATAGTCATAAACCATGTCATAACTATTCCATACTTTCTTTTACTAGTTCCAAAACAATACCATACTTATTCGACTTGTTTTCAACATGAAGAACTTTTGGGACAAATTGATGTCCAAATTGTAACTATGGTATTTAAAATATAACTATAGTACAATAGTATTTCAAGTTATAATAACTATGTGAACATATATCCTAAGGTAGTATTGCCTACCAATCAACTACTATGATGTAGTCGAAATGATGGCAAACACATCTTATAAAGTTTTTATCCTATACTATATTTGTTTCCATGGCATATTATAATCAATGGCATGATTCTTATTATTAGAAATCATATGTTATATGGTGTTTGCAATGATAGTTTTTTAAAACGTTTTGTGCAGTGCTGACTTAAGGTTTCGACCCACACTTGTTGAGATTTTTGGAAGGGCATGTGGATAGGATCTCCTCCATTCATTGGTTGACTTATAATGCTACAAAACCTACTCTTTTGTATTTTCAAACTGAGGGTTCCTCTCTTTGCTGGTGGAGCTGTGAGCTCACGGCCATGAGAGGCCTGTAACCTCCTCAATCGTCGGGCATTTTTCCTGCAAATGTTGTATCGTGACTATTGGATATCGTAGTTTATCATTTGGTTTCTCCTGTGTGTTGAAGAAGACATTGCGAGTGTGGTTGTTGGTTTCTCCAAGTAGCCTGAAGTCTATAATTTGTCTTACTCCTACAACTGCTCATCCATGGCTTTTGCATTGTGAACTTGAGTCGGTTTTCTTGCTTTCTTTGTCGCAGAGGTGACTTCAATTGTTCTTTTCTTTCGGTTTGAAGCCGTCATGACCCGGTGTGGCCATCTCTTCTCAGTTTCAACTCTGGTTAATAGGTAAGACTTTCCAATCTTGGTTTTTCTTTTCCATTTGATTCTCCCTACTATGGTTTTTATTATTTATGCAAACAGAATTTAAATAATGCTTTTGTTTGGTTTTGCAAGTTCCTTCTATCGGCTCCAAACTGTGGGTGGAAAACAAACTCATGCTTCAGTCTTTTCATGGGCTTCCATTTGGTAAGCCTCGGTCCCATCGAGGGTTATTCCTGCATGCGGTTTTGGTTGTTGGAAGTGGTTCCTGTGGGTGAATGCATGGCCTCGGTTCTCTGTTGGTTATGATTTAAAGCTTGTTTACTATATGTCCATGTTTTTATTTAAAAACCCTTATGATACTTCGTGCTGGGTAACACAGGCTCTTGAAGCCGTGATGTAAATATGGTTTTTATAAGATATTTTTAGCCTTACGGCTTGGGCTATATTCTGACTCCATTCGCTGGAAACATATCCGTTATTAATGCTTGCAGATACCAAGTTGTGAATAACTTTGGGAAAATACACCAGCATTGTTTTATGTGTGAATAACTTTGGGAAAATACACCAGCATTGTTTTATGTGCACTGAAGAGAACTTCAAACATTTAAAGAGCCTAGTGTGCATTTTCTTTATTTTTTTTATTTTTTAACCCATTTAAGTACAGGGTTCATGAAACCCATCAATAAAGAGCTATACCCATCAATCTGCGAAATGCGCATCATTAAAAAAGTATATATTAGACAAGCTTATATTTACAACTAGCAATAGAAGCAGCGTGTGATTATCGTGGAGTAGAGCACAATAATTGGCATGACTGTACAGAAGCATACGTGTAGTGGAATAATAAGTTGATAGTTATTGGCATCACTGCATGAGGACTAAAGACCCGTAGCTTCCTCTCTTCCATGGGTGTTAGCGTATAGTTCCTTGCTATCTTCCATGAGTTTCATAAACTAATTTACTTTATCTACCTTCTTTTTAATTTATTAATTTTCATCAACTATTTTTCACCGGTTTTTATAGTTCCCATTCATCCTCTGTTTTATTATTATTTATTAATTTTTTCTTATTTTAATACATCTTAATCTCCAATTTTAAATAATCTTTAACTTTGTTTTCCATTTTTCAAGTGAATCTCATTCTTATCGAATTATAAATTTTATTATTATTTTAATTTATTTTTCTCAGCAACATATCTAATCATTCATTCATATATATATATATTTGAGTTATATGTTTTATTATATGTTTCATTGTTTTATTGTATATAATCATTTTCATATATATATTAAATAATCATTAACTTTATTTCCATTTTTCATGTGAATCTCATTCTTATCAAATTATTTAAAAAAAATCCTTTATAGTTTTAATTTATTTTTTTCATCCATATATCTAATCATTATATATGGAGTAAGTAAGGTGATCCTTAACTTCTTTTTAAAACTTTTTATATTTATATTTATAAAAAGTTTTTAAAATAAAATAAAGATTAAGAATTTTTTTTAAAATAAA
>LPNX010797435.1:10370-22154 GCA_001517045.1 Pseudotsuga menziesii | reverse complement strand
AAAAATATATATATATATATATATATATATATATATATATATAAAGTTTTAAAAATAAAACAAAGATTAGGTCTAAAATTTTAAAAATAAAACAAAGATTTTAAGTATAAAAATTTAAAAATAAAATAAGGATAGGTAAAGTTGATGAGGAAAAATAAATTAAAATAAAAAGAGAAATTTTTTTTCCAATTATATATATATAAAAGTGATCAACGAATCATTAAATTATTGAAAATTTAAAATATTATATTGAAATCATAAATTGAATATATAATTTAAAGGTTTTAGTTAAATATAGTTATGTTTATAGCCATTTAGATATCATTTTAGATTATGGACTTTGTTGAACTGATCAACAAGATTATCCAAAGTGTAACAAGTGTACAACCAAGATTCATTACATGGTCAAGTCGTACTTGTTACTAGTTAATTAATGGTTTAATTACATAGATACTAGCACACCGACAAATAAAGTTGCTCATAGGAATATCTAGCTACTTAGTTTTTTGGATATGGTTGGTTGTTAAACAAAGGCTAAAACTAAAGGGCTGATGCACAATCATGGACTCCTTTAAAGACACTTTAGATGCCACATAATACTGGAATAAATGGGAAACTCTGACTTTAGGTGACAATTAGGGGTACTGTCCTAACTTATTTGAAGATGAAGTAAAAAGAGAAAAGATAGGTAATTGAATCAACTTTCATAATATATAGCATTTATGTAGAGAAAATGTGTGTAAATGATTATAAAATTAGTTTCCATGAAAGTAGGTTTTCAAATTTTCAGCACATCTTAACATATATGTTTGTGCGGGTGCAACAAGATATGAGGTAAATGATGTCCATTTGGGATAAAATATTGCATACATATAAATGACATATGGGCCTAGTGCAACACTATTTATTCATATTTTTTCATGAATTATTTTTATTATTAGGGTGAATCCACGGACCTGGGTAACACTTTTTGGCAAGTGAATTTCGGCAAAAACAGAAAAAATGCACCTCGGTCGAGGGCTTGTTAAGCCCTCGACCGAGGTCTTAATATCTCGACCGAGGGCTTGTTAAGTCCTCGATCGAGGTATCTAAATACCTCGGTCGAGGTATTTAAATACCTCGACCGAGGTATTGCGGGCTTTACAAAACCTCGGTCGAGGTATTTAAATATCTCGACCGAGGTATTTAAATACCTCGGTCGAGGGCTTAAAAAAACAGACTTAGCCCTCATTCAAACAAATGGAAAATTTCCTGTGCCTTGCAGAGGTGTAAACCCTGCCATTCCTAGCACATAACTGAGTGGAGTTGATACCGATAAATTCACCAACGAATCTTCTATCCATTGAGGTATCATACACACATTTTGGCATTCATATGATATTTATTTTTTAATTACTTCTAAAACTTATACTTAGAAAACCACACTGCAAATTCAAAGCAGCTCAAAGAAAAATCCGCAGAGTTAAAACTACACAGCCAAAAAATTCTTAAAAATGCACACATCACATAACGACGTGTCCTCTTCAAAAGGGTATCTTTGGTTTTTCAATTTTTCAAAAAATAGAAAAAATTCCTTTACGTGGACAAATATGTGTTTAAAACGATGCTGAAATCGAATGTGGTCACTTTCGAAAAATAATAAATAATTGTATAATGCGAAAAAAATTAACAAAAAAATATGCACATCACACTGCATTTTATGCAGATCATGCTCATATATTTATTTTTTTTAAATTATTAATGCAAGATTGAATTACTCTACGTGGACACGAGCCACTTATTAGCTTCTTCAAATTTTTAAGGTCACACAGTTCATTAAATGCAAAAATTCACACATTAAATGACATCGGAATATTTTTAAAAAAATATCACTATGAAGCCAACATAATATTCTACAATTTGTTTTTTTACTGCAAGTCAAAATTCACATGGCATATATGCGTTTTGAGGGCTTCTATCTAGCACATGAGTAAAAAATCAGGTTTTCATCGCCAAATTTGGCCAAAAAGTGTTACCCATCTTCATGGAATCACCCATTATTAATTATTGAAGTCAGAAAAGCTTGAAATTAAAACCTTATGTGCGGGTGCAACACTTTAGGGGAAAAAATTAATGAAATCTTTGATTTCTAAATATAATATCGTAGAGCTTGATCTCGTCTAGTGCACCATATAGTTTTTTTGGGAAATGGTGATGGAAATCAAAAGTTATATAACAAACAATCGATGTATGTATTTTCAAAAACTGACGTGTGTCATTTAAAAAAATAAATATAAATAAATAAAACATAGTTTTGAAGGAAAAAATTACATATTCAGAATCATCATTTCGTACTCTACAATATCATACATTTTCATAAAAAAATATTGTATATGTCATATTAAAACACGCCATCTAAACTGACCATATTGATAGAGTTCTAAAAGACAAGCAATAGCCCTGGTTGATTTGTCCTAGCTAATAGGTTCGGTATTCCAAAGCTGCTTCCAAACATAATGCCAAACCTTAATCCCACAAGTTATTTAAATTTTAAAACAATGCATATGCGATATAACGCATATGTGATATAGCTTAGTCATATCGCATATGTGATATAACGCATGTGTGTAAATTATGTTGTGATGACATGAGTACCACTTGAACTTGTAGGGAATAATTAGACTGTTCCTTTTTTGGAGTCATAACTTTCACCCACAGACCGTGTTTGATAAAAATCACATATGCAATATGAATAAGCTATAACGCATATGCGATATAGCTTATTCATATCGCATATGCGATATAACGCATGTGTGTAAATTATGTTGTGATGACATGAGTACCACTTGAACTTGTAGGGAATAATTAGACTGTTCCTTTTTTGGAGTCATAACTTTCACCCACAGACCGTGTTTGATAAAAACAAACCATTGTTGGAAAGATATTGGTATGTATAATTCACTGAGGGAACTAAAGACGTATGTACTCCGCATCTAAACCTTACAATTTCACTACTTTTATCCTCCAAGGAAGGATTTACCATTAGGGTATGTTAATACAATTGTTAGGTTCTAACCAAAACTAACCCTTGTATGTCTCATGTTAAATATTAGCAATTCTATAGAATCAATTTAAGGTCATATGGTAACTATGTAAAATCATTTTGGATAGTCTTCACAATGCAATTAATTTAAATTCCTGTGCAACTTTTATAAATTGATTTTCCTTCCTACATTTGTGTCCCTTTAGGTGCCTAGTTGAATAACAATTTTATGTATTATTTATCATGTGTAACATCAATTAGATCAAAAACATATTTTGATATTCTCAATTTCTTGAAAAGGTTTATTGTGCTCAAAACTCGACTAAAATTAAAATCACACTCAACTAAGGTGCTTGATAGAATTATGTTCAAAGCTAATTTATGTGGCATGGCTTCTAGATTCACAATGTCACTAGCTACTTGGAAGTTGTATGGGTGGTGGGTTCCCACTATAGCTTACTTCATGGAAGTTCTCTAATGTTCCTAGAATAATTGAACTAGGTAAATTCTAATGGTGCTATAGGTAAATTTTAACTAATTTTTTTTTTCCTAACGCATCATTGTTCATCACCCTCATCCTCATCATCATCACCACCCTCACCCTCATCATCATCATCATCACCCTCATCCTCATCCTCATCATCCTCCTCCTCATCATCATTGTCCATCATCATTGTCATCACCATCACCCTCATTAGCTTCATCATCACCATCATCACCCTCATCCTCATCAGCTTCATCGTCACCCTCATCCTCATCATCATCATCGCCCTCATCCTCCTCCTCCTCCTCCTCATCACCCTTATCCTCATTAGCATCATCATGGTCATCATCATCATCATCATCATCATCATCATCATCATCATTGTCATCCTCATCGGCATCATCATGGTCATCATCGTCATCATCATCATCATCATCATCACCCTCATCCTCATCCTCATCATCATCCTCATCATCCTCATCCTCCTCCTCCTCCTCCTCATCATCACCCTCATCCTCATCAGCATCATCATGGTCATCATCGTCGTCATCATCATCATCATCATCACCCTCATCCTCATCCTCATCCTCATCATCCTCATCCTCATCCTCATCCTCATCCTCATCATCATCACCCTCATCCTCATCAGCTTTATCATGGTCATCGTCATCATCATCATCATCATCACCGTCATCATCATCATCCTCATCCGCATCATCATCATCATTATCATCAACCTCATCATCATCATCATCACCCTCATCCTCCTCATCATCATCATCACAGTCATCCTAATCATCATCATCATGGTCATCATCATCATCATCATCATCACCCTCATCCTCATCGGCTTCATCATGGTCATCATCATCATCATCAACCTCATCATCATCATCACCCTCATCCTCCTCCTCCTCATCATCACCCTCCTCGTCGTCATCATCATCATGGTCATCATCATCATCATCATCATCATCACCCTCATCCTCATCACCACCATCATCATCCTCATCCTCATCATCATCATCACCCTCATCCACATCAACTTCATCATGGTCATCATCCTCATCCTCATCATCATCATCATCATCACCCTCATCCTCCTCCTCCTCCTCATCACCCTCATGCTCATCCTCATCATCATCATCATCATCATCATCATGGTCATCATCATCATCACCCTCATCCTCATGGTCGTCGTCATCATCATCAGGGTCATCATCACCATCCTCCTCCTCCTCATCATCACCCTCATCCTCATCATCATCATCATGGTCATCATCATCATCATCATCATCATCATCACCCTCATCCTCATCCTCATCATCATATTCATCATCCTCCTCATCATCTTCATCGTCACCCTCATCCTCATCATCATCATCGCCCTCATCCTCATCATCATCAACCTCGATCCTCATTAGCATCGTTCATCACCGTCATCCTCACCATCATCATGATCTTCATCAACACCCTCATCCTCATCATCATCATCATATTCATCATCCTCCTCATCATCACCGTCATCCTCACCATCATCTTCATCGTCACCATCATCCTCATCATCATCATCACCCTCATCAGCATCGTTCATCACTCTCATCCTCATCATCATAGTCATCATCCTCCTCATCCTCATCCTCATCCTCATCCTCATCATCATCATCATCGTCTTCATCGACACTCTCATCCTCCTCCTCCTCCTCCTCCTCCTCCTCCTCATCACCCTCATCCTCATCATCATCATCATAGTCATCCTCCTCCTCATCATCACCCTCATCCTCATCCTCATCCTCCTCCTCATCATCATCATTTTCGTCTTCTTCATCGACACCCTCATCCTCCTCCTCCTCCTCGTCATCATCATCATCACCCTCATGCTCATCATCAACATCATAGTCATCATCCTCCTCATCATCACCATCATTGTTCACCATCATCTTCATCGTCACCATCATCCTCATCATCACCATCCTCATCATCATCATTGTCATCATCATCATCCTTGTCATCATCATCATCATCATCATCATCATCACCCTCATCCTCCTCCTCCTCCTCCTCATTATCATCCTCATCCTCATCATCTTCATCGACACCCTCATCCTCAACATCATCAACATCCTCCTCCTCCTCCTCATCATCATCATAATCCTCATCCTCATCCTCATCATCATCATCACCCTCATCCTCAGCATCATCATCATCATCATCATCACCCTCATCCTCGTCCTCATCATCATCATCATAGTCATCATCCTCCTCATCATCACCATCATTGTTCACCATCATCTTCATCGTCACCATCATCCTCATCATTATCACCATCCTTGTCATCATCATCATCATCATCACCATCCTCGTCATCATCATCACCCTCATCCTCATCATCATCATCATCATCCTCCTCCTCCTCCTCCTCCTCATCATCATCCTCATCCTCATCGTCTTTATCGACACCCTCATCCTCAACATCATCATCATCATCATCATCATCATCATCATCACCCTCATCCTCATCATCATCATCATGGTCATCATCATCATCTTCATCATCATCGTCATCACCCTCATCCTCCTCCTCATCATCATAGTCATCATCCTCCTCACCATCATCGTCGTCGTCACCATCATCCTCATCATCATCACCATCATCCTCATCATCATCACCATAATCATCCCTCATCCTCATCATCACCATCACCCTCATCCTCATCATCATCATCATGGTCATCATCATCATCCTCATCCTCATCATGATCGACACCCTCACCCTCATCCTCGTCGACACCCTCACCCTCATACTCATCATCATCATGCTCATGGACACCCTCAATGTTCATCACCCTCATCCTCATCATATCTAGATAAATGTAAATGGCACATTTTCATTGAGCACTAAATCACATATGCAATATATCTCATATGCACTAAATCGCATATGCGATATATCGGAGGTGCGTTATATCGCATATACGATATATGTTTTATAGAAAATGTAGGGTGGCATCATGTTGGCCATCTTTAACGTATCAAAAGACATAATTCGTCTGAACTCGCGCACAGAGAACTGTTTGACATCCAATTTTTTATCATTACTTACATAATTCCATAGTTTTGTACAGGTTTGGGTGGATTTCAATGGGGAATGTACGTAATAGAGGATGAAAGTCAGCAAGGAAGGTGCTTACACCGGAAGAAGCAGAAAACAAAAAACAAAAAAAAGGGAATATTCAAGAAATCGTCGGCATTCATTACATGAGCAAATAGTTCCCATTCCCCCTCAACAGATACCTGACGTAGAGGCTGAGGAAGATAATGCAACATTAAAAGAAGCTGGTTATACGGAAGTTGATATTGTTCATCCATTAGTAGATAGACAATATTGTGAAGAGTTCAATAATTATGTTACTCCTGATGTAAATGTGACTCAGCAAAAACCATGTTTGGTGGTTCAATCTCCTAATCAAAGTTGTGAGCCGGTAGTGGATGTAAACGTCACTCCAGCATTTCAACCGGCAATAAATTTTGCATCAAAACGAAAGAGAACTCCTAAACAAATACAAGTGGACGAGAGCGGAATGACTTCCATGGAAGGTAAGGTGGCTAAACGCACTATCCTTCGTCATTCTTCTCAAATAATGAAACAATATTTTGATAACAAATCCGAAGCCGGTAAATGCCAACTATTTTTAGCTTTGCTTGAATCTAGAAATATGGAAACTGTTAGAAGAAATTTAGCCATAACAACAATGAAGAATATCGAATCAAGTAATCAAATTGTTAAATCTCTTACTGCTGCATTCACATCGATTGGTAAAAAAACTCATTCAAAAGATTGTAATGTGGCTCACCGTGTATTGGCTGAATCAATTGTATGTAGATCCACAAGACAACGTCGTTTACTTAAATGCACATCACAAATTGTTCCTTTAAATCCAAAGACACTTAAAAAATATTCAATAAGAAGAGACAACCTTGATGTAGAGGGACAAATGGAATCATTATGGGGATTTAGCAGTAGGTTGCCCCGCAAAGACATGAAGTTAGTTGAAGCAGTGAAGGGCCTAGTGCAAACATTTTGGCATAATAACACTAGGCCTTCTTCTAACACGAAGCATGTGTTAAAACATTGTAGGGGTTCTCATCACACTGAACCTCATGTTAAGCATTATCTTGACATGACACAAACTCAACTGTTCGAGATGTTTAAATTTTTCGACGTAGAGCTAAGGCTCGGGCAAATATCTTTTGAAAAATGCAAGCCTTGGTATGTTAGAATCAATACCATCCGGAACACTTGTTGTTGTAGATACCACATAGAGTTTGACCTATATTAACATACATTTGCACATATACGTCATTTTTTGCATCCTAACCATGTGCAAGAATGCTCAAGTACAGTACCGCCAATGTCATCCAAAGATTTCATCCATAGCATCATGTGTCCGAGGCAAGATGGGAAGACACATTACTTAAAACAATGTGTAGATGGTTCTTGCAACAATTGTGGTGGGCTATCCTTATGGTCTGATTGCATCCATGAAAGTGAAGATCAAGCATTCAGGAATGCAATTGTTGAGAAGCAGAACTATCAGTATGAGACATATCAACTAAATGATGGGAAAGAAAGTAGGAAGATTAAATTGGTGACTTCACAGGTAAATTCTTGAATATTGACAAATTAATATTCATGTACACATTTTTTATGTGGTTTATTGACATATTAATATTCATGTACCAGGTGCGAGTATGTGATTTTATTCCAGAGTTTCATGGAAAGATCCAACAATACATTCAACATGTCGATATGGAATGGTGGCAAGATGAGCAATTCAGAATATGCCGGGACACCTTCCCTCTCGTAACAATACTATCAGTGGTTGACTTTGCGGAAAATTACACCCTACAACCACAAAATGAAATTCACAAGTTAATACTATCACTCAGAGCAGGTGAGCATAATGGTGCATATCACGTATCAACATGGACAAGATAGCAATGAAGAGAAACGTGTGATACTGAAAGAAAGTCACTTCTACATAAGTGACGACTGGACCCATGACATCCATTACGTGCAACATTGCTTTAAATTATTCTATGATCACATGGTAGCTATGGATATACCATTTTATCGTCATTTCATTTGGTCAGATGGTTGTGCTGGACAGTTCAAGAATGCACGTGTGTTTGAATGGTTGTGTTTGTTGCACATAAAATACAAGGTGCCACATGTATGGAACTACTTTGAAACTGGTCATGGAAAAGGAGAGCACGATGGTGCTGGTGCATGCATTAAAACTTCCCTTTGAAGGGAAGATATGAAGTTTACAGGTGCTTGCCTTCGAGACTCTGCATCTTTAGTCCAATGGTGTGCATCTATCATGGGAGAAGAAGCAACAAGGAAACACTTAGTGCGAAGAATATTCTAGGAGGTTACAAATGTGGACCGATCATAAACACCTCGGGTGAACACAGTGCATGGAACTTGATAGTTTCATTCAATTAGAAGCTCGGACAACTCGACCCTACAAATTTGGACAAGATTGAAGGGTTTCTTTTGCAGTTCCTGTAGCATCGGTGAATGGGGCAATTGTGAGCATACAGATACCCTTGATACATGGGATCAAGTGACACTTGGCACCAATTTCAACTGGGGTAATGAAATAAACCATTTGGAAGATGATCAGACACATATTTCTACAGACTATGATCACATATCAGATCTCATACAAGCAGGTACATGAGTAGTACCTAAATAAGAAAATGCATTTATGTATTTTTTACTCGACCTTTGTAGAATTTAATTTATGTAGAAATTAGAAATGCAAGACCTTATTTACAAAATGTATTGTTAACTTGACCTGTTTCCTTTCATAGGTTAGATATATGCAGTGGTTGCCCCAAAAAATAATGAATTGGGTTCTGACTATTGGTTGGCATGTTGCTTAGAGGGGAAACAAACTCTTCTAGAACCTATTACAGATGATGAAAACATTTAATTCCCAACCGGCTCAATGGTTATAAAAGGGGAGTACTTGACACTTGCAGCACAACAGAAAAGGAAGGGTGGGTATGTATATCAGGATTATAGACCAGGAGCTATTGTATACCACTTCACCAACCTAGTAGTTGGTATAAACATCAAGCTCCCCACACTTGCTCACAAAAATAGGTCACATGTACGATACTTGCTGCCTCATATAGAGCACAAAAGATTGATGGACACCATCAGCACTAGAGATGATCCAGATGGCCTACTTGTATGAGTGCATTGTTAGGTGCGTTATTTAACCTTTTTAAAAGTGAATTCTGAAGCAAAATTTCCATTATTTAGCCTTACTGTATTACCAATGTAATAAACCTGTGATTGATAGATACCATTCACAGACATAATATTATTTAGAGGATACCGGACACTATAAACATGATCGTACAACCTCGACTGAGTTATCTATAAACCATGTTTGCACATTTTCATTGGGTTCTCTTTTCTTTCTTATGATGTTACTAATGTCTAGCCTTTCGTGTGCCTAGGATACAAACACCATATATGGCACATTGGAGGCGCCAAGAATGGTTTCTTTAGACACCACTAAATATAGTTCAGAAAATAACAAGCTCTCGAGTTGTTGAAATTTACATTTCTTGATGTTTTTAGTTTAATATACATTTAATTACATTTCCATGTACAAATCAGAATCCAACTAGAGGCTTTCATACTTGCATGCACCAATTAGGGTCAAGATAAAGTATGAGATGGAACTAGAAACACATGAGATCACCAATACTAGGCTTTCATGAGTCACCAAGTTGATGCTCCAACTAGGTTCAAGACAAGGTATGAGATGTCCAACTAGGGTTTGGTGAGCAATCATGCAAGTTAGGAGAGGGAACTAGAAACACATTATCACCAATACTTGCATGCCCCAACTAGGCTTTCATGAGTCACCAAGTTGCATGCTCCAATTAGGTTCAAGACAAGGTATGAGATTCCCAACTATGGTTTGGTGAGGAATCATGCAAGTTAGGGGAGTGAACTAGAAACACATGATCATCAATACTTGCATGCACCAACTAGGATTTCATGAGTCACCAAGTTGCATGCTCCAACTAGGCTCAAGACAAGGTATGAGATGGAACTAGGGTTTGGTGAGAAATCATGCAAGTTAGGAGAGGGAAATATAAACACATGATCACCAATACTTGCATGCACACCAACTAGGATTTCATGAGTCACCAAGTTGCATGCTCCAACTAGGGTCAAGACAAGGTATGCGATGTCCAACTAGGGTTTGGTGAGCAATCATGCAAGTTAGGAGAGTGAACTAGAAACACATGATGACCAATACTTACATGCACACCAACTAGGATTTCATGAGTCACCAAGTTGCATGCTCCAACTGGGGTCAAGATAAGGTATGAGATGTCCAACTAGGGTTTGGTGAGCAATCATGCAAGTTAGGAGAGTGAACTAGAAACACATGATCACCAATACTTGCGTGCACACCAACTGGGCTTTCATGAGTCACCAAGTTGCATGCTCCAACTAGGGTCAAGACACGGTATGAGATGTCCAACTAGTGTTTGGTGAGCAGTCATGCAAGTTAGGAGAGTGAACTAGAAACACACGATCATAAATACTTGCATGCACACCAACTAGGGTTTCATGATTCACCAAGTTGCATGCTCCAACTAGGGTCAAGACAAGATATGAGATGTCCAACTAGGATTTGGTGAGCAATCATGCAAGTTAGGAGAGTGAACTAGAAACACATGATCACCAATACTTGCATGCACAGCAACTAGGCTTTCATGAGTCACTAAGTTGCATGCTCCAAGTAGGGTCAAGACAAGGTATGAGATGTCCAACTAGGGTTTGGTGAGCAATCATGCAAGTTAGAAGAGTGAACTAGAAACACATGATCACTAACACTTGCATGCACCAACTAGGATTTCATGAGTCACCAAGTTGCATGCTCCAACTAGGCTCAAGACAAGGTATGAGATGGAACTAGGGTTTGGTGAGCAATCATGCAAGTTAGGAGAGTGAACTAGAAACACATGATCACCAATACTTGCATGCACCAACTAGGCTTTCATGAGTCACCAAGTTGCACATGCTCCAATTAGGGTCAAGACAAGGTATGATATGTCCAACTAGGGTTTGGTGAGTAATCATGCAAGTTAGGAGAGTGAACTAGAAGCACATGATCACCAATACTTGCATGCACCAACTAGGCTTTCATGAACACAAATTTGCATGCACCAACTACAG
>LPNX010797430.1:0-20865 GCA_001517045.1 Pseudotsuga menziesii | reverse complement strand
CCTCAGCATTCAATCGGTGAAGAACAGCGTTTATCCAATAGTGTTAATGACATACAGCACGATGGAATTTGCAGTTTGAACCATAAATGGAAAAACAGATCATCAAATATAATCAATGAAGAAATTACTAAGCCTATGCTGCAATTCATAAAAAAGAAACTACCAGGAACACATACCAATGGTTTAATTTAAATGCTTGCACCAAAAGGAATCGCTGCAGTTCATCAAATTACCACACCGACAATGTAAATGTGCTAGAGTTCAACGATGGGGGCCCTCCAACGCCTTACTCCACGCACAATGAAAGATTTACAGAACTAGGATTTGATATTCATTCACCAGAAAATCTCTTATACAAAAATACCACGCAGTTTGGACTCACAAACGTGTTCCTCTTCAAAATCGTGATGCCATACTTCATTGTCTTGCAATAGATTTATACAAATTCTAAACCGAACTGAAATTGCTATAAAACTGCATCTAATTAAATGCTAGAGCTAATCGTGGTCATCTTCAGGATCGTGGAATTCCATAAGATCAGGATTGTCCCTTGTTTTGTGTTGAATGCAGAACGGGTGGCCATATTTGACTCTGCTTGACTCGCCACCTGCACAGGCTCCTTCATCTGACTGTTAGATGTTCGTCCATCTGTGGACATTAAGGATCCATTCTTGATCTTCCGTTTCCCTCCTAGCTGTCCTGTAATTACTCAACCTTGGAGGAATTGCGGGAAGTTAGTACATCCCGTAGTCTAAGCAAAAATCCTAGTTAAAATGCCTAAAAAATTACAAAACTCAATTTATTAATAAGCAAATGACATAATACCTTTTTAACCATGGTTTATAGATGGAATTTAAAGCTTTCTAGTCAAAATGGAGGTTTTATGAAGGAAATGAGGGTTATATAAGAGGCAAAAAGGGGTCAAAAACAGTGCCCAACAGACACATTGCTAGGAATTGTCCTATGAAGAAGCAAGAATATAATAAGAGGATCAACAAAAACAAAAGATATCATGCTCATCTAGCTGAATATGAGGATGAAGAAGAAGAAGAAGGAGAAGGACCTCCAAGAAAGCAAGCAAGAGAAGAAGATGCATAAGAGTATGTACTATTCTTTGCACTCTCTGGGTCTCTAACACTTGGAGAAAACACTTGGCTAATTGATAGTGGTGCTTCAAAGCACATGATAGGACAAAAGAAAACTCTATCCAAACTCAAAGAAAGGAGCTCTCCTCAAAAAGTATCCCTAGGAGATGACTATAAATATCCGATCAAAGGAGTTGGTGAAGCAAGCTACAAACTTGATTCAAGTAATCCCCTAAATATGAAAGATGTATTATATGTACCTGGTTTAAAGAAGAGCTTAATTTCTATCTCATCTTTAGATAAGAAAGGATTCAGAGTTGCTTTCATAGATGGTCAAGTACACATGTGGCCTAGAGGAAAGAATATTGAAGATGAAATCATCATTGGTGAAGAAGAAGGAGGCTTGTATAAACTCAAGGGGCACTCAAAAACAACCTTTGTGCATGAGTCCACTGACCCTAGTGAACTATGGCATAGAAGTCTTGCCTACATTAATTACAAAGCTTTACCTCATGTGAACAAGGTAGTGACAGGATTACCGGACATGAAGATCAAGCATGAAGGCATTTGCAAAGGATGTGCAAAGGGAAAGAACATCAAGAATCCATTTCCAAAGAGTGAAACAAAAACTAAAGGTATGTTGGAATTGATTCATTCAGATGTATGTGGTCCAATGTCTTCTACATCCTTAAGTGGCTTTGAATATTATATCACGTTCATTGATGACTATTCAAGAAAGACCTGGATATAGTTCTTGAAAGCAAAGAATGAAGTGTTTGAGAAATTCAAGGAGTTCAAAGCCTTAATAGAGAATATTTCAGACAAGAAAATAAAGACACTCTGATCAGACAACGGCAGAGAGTATACCTCAAAAGAGTTTGAAGCTTTTTGCAAAGGTGTCGAAATCAAGAGGGAACTAAATACTCCCTACAATCCTCAACAGAATGGGGCTGCGGAAAGAAAGAACAGAACCATCATGGAGGTACTGAAGACTATGATATATGATCAAGATCTTCCAATGCATCTATGGGTAGAAGCAGCAAGAACTACTCTATATGTACAGAGTAGAATATCTCACAGTGCCCTTGGGTTGAAGACTCCAGAAGAGATGTTCACAGGAAATAAGCGTGAGGTATGTCACCTCAAAATATTTGGTTGTCCAGTATATATTCATATACCAAAAGAGAAAAGAACCAAGTTAGATCCTTCCAAAAATAAGGGGATATTTGTTGGATATTGTGAAGTATCCAAAGCATTTAGAATTTACATTCCTGGATTCCATCACATGGAAATCAGTTGAGATGTGACATTCGATGAAGAGGAAGCCCTCAAGAGATCCAAGAAGTGCCAAGATGAAGAAGTATATGAAGAAGAGACACCTCCCAGAAATAAGGAAACTACATATCTCCCTGAAGAAGAAGTTCCTGAAGAGCATGACATGACAGAACCACAAGAACCCCCTATGATGGAGATATCAAGAAAGAGAAAGCCTGCTTGGACAAGAGAAATTATACGAGAGGAAGAAATATATGGAGCTCTTGAAGGCTCCATAAGGGAAAGGAAGAAACTTAAGACCTTTTCCAACTATGCAACCTTCATGTGTGATCTTGTAGATCAAGAACCTACAAACTACGAAGAAGTAGTACTGAAGAAAGAATGGAAAGAAGCAATGACCGAAGAATACTAGCCAATAATGAAGAATGATGTATGGGATATAGTTCCCAAACCAGAAGGAAAGAGTATAGTATCCTCCAAATGGATATACAAAATAAAGCATGCAGCTGACGGAAGTATCGAGAAGTATAAAGCAAGATTTGTGGCGAGAGGTTTCTCTCATAAAGAGGGAATTGATTATGAAGAGACATTTGCTCCAGTAGCACAGTATACTTCGATTAGAGCTATCATGGCACTTGCATCCATAATGAAGTGGGACTTACACCAGATGGATGTGAAAACAACCTTTCTGAATGGTGTGATCGAAGAAGAAGTATACATAGAAAAACCACAAGGATTTGAAGTTGAAGATAGACATACTCACATATGCAAGTTGAAGAAGGTATTGTATGGTCTGAAACAAGCTCCTAGAGCTTGGTATGAAAGGATAGACAGTTTCCTGTCAAGCATGGGTTTTACCAAGAGTAAAAGCTGATCCTAAACTTTATCTTAAGGTTATAGAAGATGAACCTGTCATCCTGCTACTATATGTGGATGACTTATTTTTGACAGGGAATGAGAAACAGATTATGGAAAGCAAGAAGAAACTAGCAAAAGAATTCGAGATGAAAGACCTTGGATTAATGCATTATTTCCTAGGTCTGGAAGTATGGCAAAGTATAGAAGGAATATTTCTCAACCAGGGAAAGTTTGCGATAGAGATATTGAAAAGATTCAATATGCTAGAATGTAAAGCCATGGCCACACCCATGGACTCCAACCTAAAGCTGTTAGCTGATGACTCATCAGAGTTAGTGGATGTGACTCAATATAGACAGATCATTGGGTCATTGATGTACTTAACAAATACCAGACCAGACATTTGTTTTGCTGTGAACACCTTGAGTCAATATCTTGTTCAACCAAGACGGGTTCACCTAGCAGCTACAAAACATGTGATAAGATATATGAAAGGGACTATAGACTTTGTTCTATAATATGATGGTAGCCATGAGTATATATTGTATGGCTATACAGATGCATATTGGGTTGGAAGTGTCTCAGATAAAAAAAGCACATCAGGTGGATGTTATAGCCTGGGATTTGCTATGATTTCATGGTTTAGCATAAATCAGTCTAGTGTTGCTCTAAGCACAGCCAAAGCAGAATATATAGCAGCTTGCTCTACTGGTTTTGAAGCCATATGGCTATGGAAGCTGATGTCAGGATTATTCAACCTAGAGTTGGACACTACCATGATTCTATGTGACAATCAAAGTTGTATAAAGATGAAAAAGAACCTATTATTCCATGATAGATTGAAGCACATAGAAATTAGGTATTTCTACATTCGAGATATGATGCAGAAGGGAGCCATAAAGCTCTAGTATGTGAGTATTGATGAACAAGTTACAGATGTGTTGACGAAGCCTCTGTCTCAAGTAAAGTTTGAACACTTTCGAGACAATATTGGTGTGGTTTAGAAGGGCCTTCCTCGAAAGGGGGAGTAGTGATGTTGCAGTGGGATTGTATCATCCATGGGTACCTGCCCTAAAGTGATCCAGTGACCTTGGTCCTCAAGAATGAAGAGGGATTGTATCATCCTGGGACATCTGTCCAGAATAGATCCAGTGACTTTGGTCCTCGAGAATGTGGTGGGATTGCATCATCCCTAAACTTTGGTTAAAAATGTATCCAGAGGTCTTGGCCCCCATGAATGTGGTGGGATTGCATCATCCCTGAACTTTGGTTCAAAATGTATCCGAAGGTCTCGCCCCCCGTGAATGTGGTGGATTTCATCATCCCTGAACCTCGGTTCAAAATGTATCCATAGGTCTCGGCCCTTTTGAAAGTGGCGGATTGCATCATCCCTGAATCTCGGTTCAAAATGTATCCAGAGGTCTCGGCCCCCATGAAGGTTGTGGGATTGCATCATCCCTAAACTTTGGTTCAAAATGTATCTAGAGGTCTCGGCCCCCGTGAAAGTGGGGGATTGCATCATCCCTGAACTTCGGTTCAAAATGTATCCAGAGGTCTCGGCCCCTGTGAAAGTGGTGGATTGCATCATCGCTGAACTTTGGTTCAAAACGTATCCGAAGGTCTCAGCCCCCATGAAAGTGGTGGATTGCATCATCCCTGAACCTCGGTTCAAAATGTATCCAGAGGTCTTGGTCCCCATGAATGTGGTGGGATTGCATCATCCCTAAACCTCGGTTCAAAATGTATCCAAAGATTTTTGTCCCCATGAATGTGGTAGGATTGTATCATCCTTGGACTTAGGTCCAAAAGTGATCCAAATACTTTCATCTTCATGTTATGGATTGCAGGTTGTTGCTGATGATGATGCTGTTGCTGTTCAAAAGATCAGAGTATGATGATGATGTTGCTATTCGAAAGATCAGAGTATGATGATGATGTTGTTGTTCGAAAGATTAGAGTATGATGATGATGTTGTTGTTCGAAATATCAGAGTATGATGATGATGTAGCTGATCGAAAGGTCAAAGTGCTGAAGATGTTGCTAATCGAAGTGGTCAAAGTTGTTGCTAATCGAAGCGTTCAAAGTGTTGATATTGCTGAATATTGAAGACTACATAATGTTGAAAAGCTTCCAATGATTTATAGATGTGTTACCCTGATGATGTTGATGATTTCCTCTATCTCTCTCTCTCCTATTATTGTTGTTGTTGATGTTGTTGTAGAATACCCTTCTTGTTAAGGGGGAGTGTTCAAATATTGTAACTTCGAAGAATATTCTATATGTATCTTTTGTGGTCCTCGAGGGTCCTATCGAGAGAACCACTTGTATTACTTTGTACCCCGATGCTTCTAATCGAAAAAACTAATAAGAGTCATGAGGTAGTCCCCTCTAATTGTAAAGGTGGGTCATTAGCACCCTAGTGTGGTTACTTGAGCCTGCATGTGTAACTCGATCCTACATGATTAAATCGAGCCTACATGCTGGATGAGTTAATTAAAGTGAATGGATGAATATAAATAGAGGTGTGGTGCTCCTCCTTTGGACACACACTCTCACTTGTGTAGCACATTAGTGGAGAAGAGAAGAGTAGCAGGAGAAGGAGGAGGATCAGGCTTTGATCTCCTTGTTGGTTTTATCTTTTATCTTTTGGGGCATCTATATTGAGGAAGCTTTTGCTGGGTTTTTCTCTTTAGGGTTTTCCCAGTATAAATCTGTGTTGTTCTTGTGATACTGTTTCTTTCAGTGATCTTGTTTATATGCTTTTGTTATGAAAATGAAATGAAATACTGATGTTCTAGCTTAGCATATGAATATTTAACAATAGTCCCTTTCCCCTTTCTTTTACATATCCAAGGGACATGAAGGACAAAACATGTCAAAATAACACTCCTAAATTCAAAGAAGCTTAAACCCAAGTGTGCATGGAAAAGTCACCAATGAGGGTTAATAAGTTCCTTAACTTCTAGAAAGAAGTTGAACAAAGATTACTATTTAGTTTTTAAATGTTTAATTTTAAGTTTTAAATGTATGTAAGTGAATGCCATTAAATTGCTTACTTGAGTTTGATTTAATTTACATTTTCAATTTTGAAGAGACGTCATTATATACCATGTATATGTTTCTAATGATTTTCTTATTGATGTTTTTATTGCAGTTGTGTCTATGGACACAAATGCTGAAATATTGATTGAGCTTGCCCACTTGAGAGGACTTAGTACGGATTTTAGTGGTGGTGACAAGATTCGTCGTTCACTTACATCCACTTTGGATGCAATTGTTGAGACTATTTCATTGTCAAGCAACATACTATATGATATTACATCATATAGAGAAAGAAAAAGACAAGAGTACACTGATGGGCTTGACTACAATGCAATGAAAAAGTTGAAAATAACCAAAGAACATATATTTCATTGTTTAGGGACCTTTTAACGGGGGAAATCCCAAATGCAAATAGGCCTCATATCTCTATTGAGTGGTGCACATTTCAGCCATTTGTTTATAGCTGGATGGACAGATGGTATATGGTTTTTGATATGCCACCACATAACAACAAGGAAATCCCCCTGTATTTCTTTCGAAAGATGTATGCAGAGTTCGTGTTGGGTAAACATGTAAACTGTTTTGATATATTGTAGTTTCAGGGGATCAGTGGGGGGATGCCCCAAAACCCACCCAATTCCAGGCTTCGAGACCTTGATCACCCTATCCCTGCACCTCGCAGGAAGCTTCCTGGGCCAGATGTCCCACCTGTACATCGTGCTATTCCACAGACACGTGATGCATATTTGAGTTTGGAACGGGCAGTTGTTCGTCATAGAAATATGGTTCAACATATGGGTGAGGAAGGGACATCTATCCCTAGTGTGGTACATACACCAGGTTGTCATAGTGTAGGACCATATTCTAGTGTAGTTCCACCCACTAGTGTAGTACCCCCCTCTAATGCAGGACCATCTACTAGTGTAGCACCATCAACACATCCCCAACCTACTTTTGAGCCTCACGAGTGCACATCGTGTGGTCGTCCCTGCTATGGTATTTCCTCAGATGTTGTCTTCAGTGGGTTTTTGAGTGATGTATGTAGATGGTTAATTGTAATAAATTCTTCACTTATTTTCCTCGTTGTACACATATGTATAGTTTGAGATAATATATTAATTTTGTGAACTTGCAGTTGATGCTTCATGCCGAGAGCGACGCCCCAGAGTTTCATGTTTCACACTCTATAGAGGGGCATGAAATTCCATCCACCAATCCCTTGGTTGGTGGAGAGATTCATATATCACCCATTGCTGTATCTCACACCGAGGTAAACAATTTAAAATTTTAGTTTTTGAATACTTGATAATTTCCACATACTGTACATGTTAGTTCACTAATGCTATCTACTGTCTAATATTTACAATTATTAAACTTGCATATGCCAGATCCTTCATGGGGGAAAGTAGTGATGGAGGTAGAATCCATGGTCGTATCGACCGAGGAAACATCTGGGCATGACATTCCATCCACTGATCCCTTGGTTGGTGGAGATATTCATATAGCACCCATTGTCATATCTTACACCGAGGTAAACATTTTAAAATTTCAGTTTTTTAATACTTGTTAATTTGTTGAATTCCACATAATGTACATGTTAGTTCACTAATTCTATCAATGGTCTAATATTTAAAATTATTAAACTTGCAGATGCCAGATCCTTCACGAAGGAAAGTAGTGATGGAGGTAGAATCCATGTTCATATTGACCGAGGAAACATCTAGGCATGATATTTCATCCATTGATCCCTTGGTTGGTGGAGAGATTCATATAGCACCCATTGTCGTATCTCACACCGAGGTAAACATCTTAAAATTTCAGTTTTATAATCCTTGTTAATTTGTTAATTTCCACATATTGTACATGTTAGTTCACTAATGCTATCTACGGTTTAATATTTAAAATTGTTCAACTTGAAGATGCCAGATCCTTCATGGGGGAAAACAGTGATGGAGGTAGAATCCATGGTCGTATAGACCGAGGAAACATCTAGGCTCCAAGTAAACAATTAAAATTTCATTTTTTAAATACATGTATGTTCGTTGAATCATGCATGTCTAACTACATGAACACTTGTTGACTATAGGCACCAACCAAAACACCTAGACCATTTCCTGGAGTTGCATCTCCTCATAGGCCATACGTGAACAAGGGTCATGTGTATATGATGCGGCCTACTCCTAGAAAGACTCCAGTTGTCCACGACCATGGAGCTACTGATACCATGGTAATGTATATCCTTCGATGATATTTCTTGGTTAACTTGAAATCCAATGCATAAAATGTTTTGTTAATGTTTGATTTGCATGTTTATTGCATCAAGAGCCATATTTTACTATTGAAAACCTCACAGGGATGGTTGATGCAGAATTCTGTGCTGCATCTACAATGGCAACAAGTCACACATAGGTACAACTATTTCAACAATATCATTACATAGTTTATTATTGGTGGTGTATGTTTCTTCATGCATGTCTAACTATTTCAACATTTGGTGAATGTAGCCACTAGAAACAGGTGTTATTAATGCAACAGTCAATGTGGCATCAAAAATAAAAACAAGCCACACATAGGTACAACTATTTGAACATGATCTAGACATAGTCTGTTATTGTTTTCTATTATTTATTCATGTAGATGTCTAACTATTTCAACATTTGGTGATTTTAGCCACCACCACCAGTAGCAGTTCCTACCCGCTCTCATTCGAACATGGATGTGACCATCCTTGATGTTCAACCAACAGCTCCATCTACTACACAAGGAACACAATCCCCTTTGTCACAGTCTCTTGCTGAGGTGAGATGTCCATTAATGACCAATTTTTTCTTGCAATGTCCATGAACATGTTGATAATTGTTGAGTTACTTTAGATATGGTATTTTATCAATATAATGTATTAGGACATAGTTATTTCAATTTAACAATTGATATTTAATTTGCAAGATCCAGAGATGCACACTGGTCTTAGAGTTGTGACTAGAGGATCAACGTCGGGAAATAACAAGAGGAATCTTGAGTTTTAGTGTGTCATATGGAATATGTACATTTCGATACATGTACATGTGGCTTGGATAGTTTTGGAGACATGTACTTCTAGTTACTTTTGGATATATATGTACTTTTGGAAACTTTTGGATATATATGTACTTTTGGAGACATGTACATTGACATTCGAGTTATAAATGAATGATACATTTCACCTTGAATTTATTCTTTGGTTTCCACATGTTCTTGTGTCAATCTATTGTATTGATTTTTGTGGATTATCTATTACTTATGAATGCACTATGTCAAAAGAAAAAACTATTATATTTAAGGGTTTTAATGATCTCACTACATGCACACTAATTGGATATCTAATTAGAAATTGTGATTTTGGATGATAATTACAAGTAAAGTCAAAGTTCTTGCTTGTGTAATTTAATAAATATAAGTGCAATACAATGTATTTCAATATTTCAATGAACTCACTCATGCACACCAAGTGGATATATCTAATTAAAAATTGTGAGTTTGGATGATTATATTACAAGTTAAGTCAATGCTCAAGTGTAATTTAATAAAACTAAGTGCAATACATGCTTCACATTTCATCAAGGACCAACAACACTATTCAACAAACCCATGCACCCAATGACTAATTACTCAGCATTAAAGGAACTACAATAGAATCCAAAGATCAAGAACCAACTTCGTGAATCAACATGATTTGAAGCACAATTCCACTGTATTTGAAAATTTTGAGTTGGACATTAGTTCATCGGGAAATGGATAGGTAGAAGAGGCCCCCCCTTAGATAAAATCCCATGTCATGAAACCAACAGAATCGATAGTTCATCAATCGGAGGCCCGAGCATCTATCTATGGTGAGTTGCAAGTCACCTCCACATACCATTCACAGACACTTGGTGGACTTGTGCTCGGTGCACAAAAATGTCATGGAGACACAATCTTGAATTCCATCAACTCTTGCTAGCATGTTTGAGCATGGGAAATATGGAAACGCAAACCGCATCCCCACTGTCCATGGCTTTCCAAGTTTGTCCATCGTTGGAGTGAAATGCATTGTCCCATATTGAGAGAAAACCTAGTTTCAGAAACCACCGTATACGAAGTTCACTGGGCAATGGACAGGTAGGAAAGCCCCTCGCCTAGCTAAAATCCCATGTCACAAATCCAAAGGAATTGATGATTCATTAATCGAATTCCCGAGCATCGATCTATGGTGAGTTGTAGGTCACCTCCAGATACCATTCAGGGACACTTGGTAGACTTGTGCCCAATGCACCAAAAACATCACGGAGCCACAATTTCAAATTCTGTCAACTCCTTCTAGCATGTTTGGGCATGGGAAATATGGAAACTCTAACCATATCCCCACCATCCTTGGATTTCCAATTTTGTCTCTCATTGGCGTGAAATGCATTGTCCCTTACTGAGCAAAACCCTAGTTTTAGAAACCACCATATAAGGTGGTCACCTGGAAACGGACAGGTGGGAGAGGCCCTAACCTAGCTAAAATAACACATCACAAATCCAAAGGAATCAATGGTTTGTCGATCGAAGGTCTGAGCATCGATCTATGGAAAGTTGTAGGTCACCTCTAGATACTATTCAGGGACACTTGGTGGACTTGTGCTCGGTGCGCAAAAATCGTCACGGAGCCACAATTTTGAATTTTGTCAACTCTTGCTAGCGTGTTTAGGAATGGGAAATATGGAAATGACAACTGCATCCCCACCGTCCATGTCTTTCAAAGTTTTTCCCTCATTGGCGTGAAATGCATTATCCCCTACTTAGTGAAACCCTAGTTTTAGAAACCACTGTATACCGAGGTCCCTGGGAAATAGAAAAGTGGGAGAGGTCCCCCCTAGCTAAAATCCCATGTCACAAATCCAACTAAATCGATGGTTCATCGATCATAGGCCCTAGAATCGATCTATGGTGAGTTGCAAGTAACCTCCATGTATCGTTCAGGGACACTTGGTGGACTTGTGCCTGGTGCGCAAAAAATGTCATGGAGCCGCAATTTTGAATTCCGTCAAATCCTACTACCATTTTTGGGCATGGAAAATATGGAAATACTAACCGCATCCCCACTATCCATGGATTTCCATGTTTGTCCCTTGTTGGTGTGAAATGCATTGTCCCCTAGTAAGCGAAACCCTAGTTTTAGAAATTACCGTATCTGAAGGTCACAGGGAAAGAAAGGTGGGATAGGTCCCCCCCTTAGCTAATATCCCATGTCATGAATCCAACAGAATCAATGGATCATTTATCAGAGGCTCGAGCATCGATCTATGGTGATTTGCATGTCAGTTCTAGATACCATTCATGGACACTTTCTGGAGTTGTGTCCGGTGCTCAAAAAACGTCACAGAGACGCAATTTTGAATTCTATCAACTTCTGATAGCATGTTTTGGCATGAGAAATATGGCAACACCAACTGCATCCCCACCATCCATGGATTTCCAAGTTTGTCCCTCATTGGCATGAAATGCATTGTCCCCTACTGAGTGAAACCCTAGTTTTAGAAACCACAGTATATGGTGGTCACCAGGAAATGGAAAGGAGGGAGAGGGACCCCCCTAGCTAAAATCCCATGTCAAAAATCCAATGAAATCTATGGTTCATCGATCGGAGGCCTGAGCATCGATCTATGGTGAGTTGCAGGTCACCTCCAAATACCATTCACGGACACTTGGTGGACTTGTGCCCGGTGCACAAAAAATGTCACAGAGCCGCAATTTTGAATTTCGTCAACTCCTGCTAGCATGTTTGGGCATGGGAAATATGGAAACACCAACTGCATCCCCACCATCCATGGATTTCCAAGTTTGGCCCTCATTGGCATGAAATGCATTGTCCCCTACTGAGCAAAACCCTAGTTTCAGAAACCACCATATACGGAGGTCACTAGGCAATATACAGGCAGGAGAGGGCCCTCCCTAGCTAAAATCCCATGTCATGAATCCAACGAAATTGATGGCTCATCAATCAAAGGCCCTACCATCGATCTATGGTGAGTTTCAGGTCACCTCTAGATATCGTTCATGGACACTTGGTGGACTTGTACTCGGTGCACAAAAAATGTCATAGAGCCACAATTTTGAATTTCGTCAACTCTTGCTAGCATGTTTGGGCATGGTAAATATGGTCATTCCAACCACATCTGCACCGTCCGTGGATTTCCAAGTCTATCCCTCATTGGCATGAAATGCATTTTCCCCTACTAAGCGAAACCCTAGGTTTAGAAACCATCATATACGAAGGTCACTGGACAATGGACATGTTAGAGAGGGGCCCTCCTAGCTAAAATCCGATGTCACAAATCCAACGGAATCAATGGTTCATCGATTGGAGGCCCGAGCATCGATATTTCATGAGTTGTAGGTCACCTACAAATATCATTCAGGGACACTTGGTGGACTTGTTCCCGGTGCGCAAAAAACATCACGAAGCCGCAATTTTGAATTTCGTCCACTCCTGCTAGATTTTTTGGGGATGGGAAATATGGCAATGCCAACGGCATCCCCACCGTCCATGGATTTCCAAATTTGTCCCTCATAGGTGTGAAATGCATTGTCCCTTACTGAGCGAAACCCTAGTTTCAGAAACCAATATGATTGATATATAGGGTTTATTGATCATATGTAAAATTTGGCATGTTTATTAACTTGACATACGAGAGAAATTTTGGCATATTTCTAAACAACATTATGGAAAATTTTGCATATCAAGAACAAAAAATTGACGTATTCATAAGAAACATACATGGTAAAATTAAAATTACGATACATACCTCATCATGCTAGATCCCACCTATTATCATACAACCAAGCCCTCCAGATCATCTCTTATAATGATGGTATCCATTAGTCTCTCGTGCTCTGTATCCGGTAAGAAGTAGCATACCTTCGATGAATTTCAGCTAGGAATTGTTTGTACCTAGATGTTTGTACCAATGATTAAGTTAGTAAAGTGATACACACTTGCACCTAGTTTGTAATCCTTGTAAACATATCCACCCTTCTTTCTTGCATTGTTTTCATGTGTAAGCTATTCACCTTTAACAACCATAGATCTGATTGGGAAATGGTTGTGTTTTCATCGTCAGTCATGGACATAATGAGGGTTTTATTTCCCTTTGTACAACGTGCCAACCAGTAATCACCACCCCATTCACTATATTTTGAGGAAACCACTACGTATATGTGTCCTGCATAATATGATTGTAGGTATATGATCAAATATTTTTGTGTGATACAAGGCCATTAATGTGAGTTTCAAGACTACGTAAATAAACAAAAAAATGTTAAGGAAATGCATCATACCAGGTTGTACAAGGTCTGAGACATGATCAAAATCTATAGAAATAGATGATTAGTCTTCTTCCAATGGAGTTAAATCAACAATTTCACATTGATCAAGTGGAAGCGATATACGATCCCATCCATCAACCCAATCCAATGATTCACACCCATCCCAGTTACCATCACAAGGCAGGAAAAAACAAGCGAGTTTTTAGGTCCAAATTTCAAATATTGGGTTATCAGAGCTTTGAACCAAATGAAAGCCATGAGTCCTAGGAGTAGTCTTGAAATCCCATGCATGTGAATGATCTATGTCCACCACCTCCCAAAAAATATCTCCACATGTCTCTTTCTTGTGGATTCTACTCGCATAGCTGATTCCTCTCCCATTACTGACATGCACCACCTCACTATAGATTGAGCATTTCAAATAGTAGATACTATAGATAATTTCAATTCCTCTCTTCATAGGGTTTTTTTGACACATTCTATGGCTCCATCATGCTCTCCCTTACCATGCCTAGTCTCAAAATAGTTCCACACATATGTGTAACTTTGTAGTTTTTATGCAATGAACAAAACAATTGAAATATGCATGCATTTTTTAACTAACCAACACATCCATTAGACTAAATCCAGTGTCGATCCATCTGTATGTTCCTTCCCTTCAAATGATCATAGAACATGATGAAGCAATGATGTACATAGTGGAATTCATGGCACCTATCATCACTTATGTAGAAGTGATATTCCTTTAGAATTTCTCTTTGCTCTTCACTTCTATTTGGGCCATGCCTATATGTGATATGCACTATCAAGGAAACCTGCTTAGAGTGATAATACTGAATTTGGATCTCATTTTGAGGTTGCAGAGTGTATTTCTCAGCAAAATCAACAACTAGAAGTATAGTACCACGAGGAAATGTATCTTTGCATATTCTAAACTTCTCATCCTGCCATCGTACCAAGTGGACATGCTGAACATATTGATGTGTCTTTTCAATAAATTCCTTGATGAATTCACTAACTTGTACCTGGTGACACAAAATGATCTCAATATCAGTTTTTTTTTGTAAGTAAGGAATGAAATGTAACTGTTCAAACATAAATTTATAGATAAATGCATGTACCTAAGATGTCACCAATTGTATTTTTTTGCTTTCTTTCCCTAGGACTATTTCATAGCTGATATATTTGAAACTTTTCATGTTTGTAACCATATTCCCAAATTCTTTGTCTCCACTCTCATGCATACATTGGCTCAATAATGCTATTCTAGCACAGTTGGAGCAAGTTCCATCCAAACAAGATTTTGCATAGTATGTTTTCCCCTCGGGCCTATTGCACATGATATTATGAATGAATTCTCTTGATGAAGTCAGTGGTATTGTCAAGGAGAAATCCTGCACATGGTTAGTATGTAACAGACGACGAATGTACAAAAATGTTTCATAGTAATATTCATAGTCTACATGGTATCTACAACAACAAGTGTTATGAAGATTATTTATTCTAACATACCAGGGCTTACGTTTCTCAAAAGATATTTTCCCCAAATTCAATTGTCTATGTTCATTCCTAAATTTCTCATATAGTTATGTATGTGTTATATCAAGAAGATTCTTAATAGGTGGTTCATGATCCTTTGAACCCGTTCTCAATTTTAGTACATCCTTCTGGTTTGAAGAAGTCCTTGTGTGATCATGCCAAAAACTCTGCACTAGTCCCTTTACTACATCAACTATCTTCGTGTCATGATGTGGCAACCGACCAATAAAGGCCCAAAAATACGTCTGAGCAGTTGTGCCAATAGAATACCTACAGAGGGTTTTTACATTCAAATTAATTAGTTTAGATGTAGGCTTGAGAAAATGAAGGACCCCAGGGTTCTTATTTACAATTGCTTGTGACAACACATGACGAGCCACATTGCGGTCCTTTGAACGTGTGTTCTTACCAATTTTACCAAAGGCATCTACTAAGCGTTTAACTATATGAGAACTTGGTCTAGAAGTCTTTATCATATTTATCCCTAACGTTTTCCAAACAATATTCATTCCCCTATATTTTAACAATGATAAAAATAATCTACATTTATCTCCATCATATTTAGAAACAAAATATTTATTTAGTATATGTTGAGTTTGATAAGCAATACTACGTTTAGATAGCGTACCTTCAATGGAATTGAGGAGTCCTTCATCAGCTTGTATATGCTTCGGAGTTCTTCGATGCATGCTTTCTAATGGAGGTAAGGGGGTTGGAATTATATCATCTAGCACATCAACAATACGCTCTAGCGTTTCAATAGCAACTTGTTGTCCTTCATTCTCTTCCTGGTAGTTGGATGCTGGAAGTCCAACATCCTCATCAATGGTCTGGATAATATTTTCTTCTTCAACAATAGGCTCCATGTCCAACGCCTCTTCAATAGTATGCTCCATGTCCAACGCCTCTTCATGATCTTCATCTTGAGATGGTAACTTATCACTTTGAATTGATGTGGGAATTAAAACATCCCCTAATGAGCACCTATGTTTTTCTTCTTGAATACTTCCATGGGGTGCTTGTTCAACAAGTATTGTAGAAATCGAAGGTCCCTCTAGTGAATGCTTCCTTTTTTCTTATGGTATCCTCTATAATTGGATTTGGATTAGTTTCCAAAGAAATCCTCCAATTCATCATGTCTAGGCTTTTCTTTTCTTTCTCTTCTTCAATGATTTCTTAAGGTCTCTTCTTCCTTGCTGATTTTCTTCCTCGATTACATACATTCCCCATCACCACAATGATCAATTCAATATAGTTTGTTTTTGCTGCTCCTCAATTACAAGGTTTCAAACCTTTATCTTTCTTTATAACTATAGATCCTTCAAGGTGCTTCAATATTCCTTCTCAATCGTTCATATTTCCCATCAAAACAATGATGAATTAGAAAATTTACCTTTGGTTCTCTTGAATAATAATAAAACAAAAGTTAAATCATAAGTTGTTCCTCAAGCTGATTCTCTTGTACAATTGTGTATATCCACCATCACCATGAAATGATATTGAAGCTTGATATCTTATCCTGTGTGCTCCTCAACCATAAAAGATGTCCTCAATGCTGCACCTGCATAACAAAAAGAATGATGGAGAATGTGTATTGTGAGTATTTCCACAGGCGGGCTCATGCATTGTTGAAAAAAATGCGCGATAATCAGTTTTTCGTAAATACAGAGTAAAGTTTCTCTCGAACAAAAACAATCCACTATTTTTATATTCCTAAAACGCACATGCGTTATATAGAGTAAAAATGTGTACACGATTTGTAGAAGTAAAACACACATGTGATAGTTTTAAGCACAATTAATAGGTTAGGTGCACGACTAAGGCAACGAATAAAATCATAAGAAAATAAATGTTTTCTATGGTTAGAAACAAAGCAAATGTTTTTAGTGTTCCGTTATTTTCATGCATATAAATTTGTCTCTCTATACCTCCAATAATCCCTAGATACCCCCTATATCTTTCTAAATATACCTCCCTAATTCTTTCTACATCCCTCCCTATATGTTTCTTTCTCTCCCTTACTCCATCCCTCCCTCTCTCACAGTCTCTCCCCTTCTCGGGTTGGTATGTCTCTCTCGTTACTCCTATATGTGCGGGTATTTCCCCATTCTCTCTCACAACCTCCCTCCCTCTCTCTCTCTCTCTCTCTCTCTATCCCTCTCTCTCTCTCTCTATGTGTGTGTGTGTGTGTGTGTGTGTGTGTGTGTGTGTGTGTGTGTGAGTGTGTGTCCCTCCCTCATTTCCCGTCTCTTAAAATCTCTCTCCACCTTATTTATACCTCCCTCACTATCCCTCCCTACATCACTCTATGATGATGAAAATGATGATGATGAAGAAGATGATGATTATGAGGGTCATGATGGTGAATATGATGATGATGGACATCATGGTAATGATGATGATGACGAAGAAGATGATGATGATAATGATGATGATGATGATGATGATGATGATGATGATGATGGCGATGATTAGGGTCATGATGGTGAAGACGATGATGATGATAATGATGATCATGATCATGATCACGATGATGATTATCATGATGGTGATGATGGCAATGATAATGATGAACATGATGATGATGTTGATGATGATGAACATGATGATGGTGATGATGATGAAGATGATGATGATGATGAAGATGATGATGATGATAATGATGGTGAAGAAGACGACGATGATGATGATGATGAAGATGATAATGATGAAGAGGATGATGATGAACATGATAATGATGATGATGAACATGATGATGATGATGATGATGATGATGAACATGATGATGGTGATGATGATGATGAACATGATGATGATGATGATGATGACGATGATGATGATAATGATGATGATGATCACGATGATGATTATCATGATGGTGATGATGATGATGATGATGATGATGACGTAGACGACGATGATGATGATGACATAGACGACGATGATGATGATGATGATGACCATGATGATGAAGACGATGATGATGATGATTATGATGAACATTATGATGATGATGATGATAATGATGATGATGATTATTATTATTATGATGATGATGATGATGACGATGATGATAATGATGATGATGATTATGATGATGATGATGAGGGTCATGATGGTGAAGACGATGATGGTGAAGACAATGATGATGAAAATCATGATAATGATGATGATGATGATAATGATGATCATGACGATGATAATGATAATGATGATCACGATGATGAAGACAACGACGATGATGATGATGATGATGATGTTGTAATTATTTAGGTTTTCACAAGTTGTATTATTTACATCAGAGTTATGGAATCCTGTATGAGAAACTTGTATATCTAAGTACGTTTTGGATCGCAAGCCTGCATCCATCTTCAAGAGAAATTTATCTCAAGGATAATGATATAAGAGAGAAGATATTAATAATAATTTGGAGTTTAAGATTAGGGTTTCATGTCGGTTCCAACTACAAACTATTAAGAACATGATGATGGTGATGATGATGAACATGATGATGGTGATGATGATGATGAACATGATGATGATGATGAGGACAATGATGATGATAATGATGATGATGAAGACGATGATGATGATGATGATGAAGATGTTGATGATGAAGACGATGATGATGAACATCATGCTGCTACTGATGATGATGATGATGATGAACATGATGATGGCGATGGTTATGAACATGATGATGATGATGATGATGATGAAGACGATGATGATGATGATGTTGATGATCATGATCATGATTATCATGATGGTGATGATGATGATGATGATGAATATGACAATGATGATGATGATGACGTCGACGATGATGATGATCATGACCATGATGATGAAGACGATGATGATGTTAATGATGATGATGATGATGATGATCACGGTGATGAAGATGATGATGATGAACATGATGATGATGATGATGATGATGATGATGATTATGATGATCATGATCATGATGATGAAGATGATGATAATCAACATGATGATGATGATGAAGATGATGATGAATATGATGGTTATGATGACGATGATGATTATGATGATGATGATGATTATGATTATTATGATTATGATGATTATGATGATGATGATGAGGGTCATGATGGTGAAGATGATGATGATGAAAATCATGATACTGATGATGATGATGATGATGATGATGATAATGATGATCACGATGATGATAATGATAATGATGATCATGATGATGAAGACAATGATGATGAACATGATGATGATGATGATGATGATGATGAACATGATGATGGTGATGATGATGACAAGTAAAACCCAACATTATAACTAAAACTTAGATTCTGTATTAACCATCAAGGTAACAAGTAAAAGCTACCAATCCAAAAAATTATAGAGCAGAGTCGTGATAATCATGGCCCAAAGGCGTCAGACCCAAGCCTAACAACTTAAACCCCAAAATTCTTATGCATCTCTGATGTCTTTCATTATTTATAGTAGACATGTACACAGTCAAAACCATTAACCCTGACAAGTATTCATTCATCAAACAATGAGCTTAAAGCTCTGTCCAAACACCCATATGCAAAGGAACAAGTTTAGGCTTGTTTATACAAGGCTTACCCATGAAGGGTAATGCATCAGCAACCTGACAGAGCCACGACCAGTGCAGTGAAGTCCCTGCTACCTACAAACAAAGGACAACGAAACATGAGAAGTATTCCAATCCTCTAAACCAAAACAAAAAATAAACAGCGTTGCAAACTAGGTGAATGGCATACCTTCCAAAACACAGATGCAAGCCAGACCAGAGAACCAAACAAATCTCACCCAACAAAATTCCAAATGACTCATTCTTCCATGATACTCCAAGCTTAGGGATTGAGACCCACATATCCTGAGGAGCATTTACTCTGCCACCCTGTCCACCACAAAGTCTATTTTTATCCCCATGCCTATAGTTCTTAAACCCCAAAACACGTTTTGATATTGGAAATGTTTCATGCACTAAAACCCCATCATATTCATCGTGACTTAGGATAGAGCTAAGATTCATGGATTATGAAATATGCCATTAATGGTTTAACTTACTTTAACCTATGGTATAAAAAATTTAAATTTTAATTACATCTTGGCTAGGTATTGAGACTTAAATCCTTCCAAACCCTTGGACATAAAAATTCTCCACGCATATATCTTAAATATTAAGCATAGGGACCAAGTTATGAAGTCTTAGAACCATAAGTAATAATGATAACCAGTTAGACGTAGGTCTAAACAAACCCATCCATGTGTAAAAAACAACACTAACAATAGCAATCGGACTTGCTGGGATAGGAATTTGGTCCTATTGTCTTCAAAAGCAATGAAGAAGTTCAACATAGGTATAATGTCTTTATTTAAGTGTTACAGTAATTTTTCTGTCACCTAGTGCACTTACACAAAACAAAGAACAGATGCATTAGTTCAATATGAACTAAGTAAACCCTGTAACGTCAAGTAAAACTAGTTACCTGTCCAAGTGATACTATAAGGAATACAAGTCCTGCCACTCCACCCCTTGACAATAAAAGTTAACTGAGGATTTTCCATAAACCAGTAAACAAAACTTATAAACAGTAAGTAAGATATAAACCGAACACACATACATATAAATAACTCATAAGCAGCAATCAATGAATAGCGTAACCATCTAACTCAGATTCAAGTAACATAAAAACAATATAGAATTACATTAATAACCACATTGGGG
>LPNX010797427.1:0-88549 GCA_001517045.1 Pseudotsuga menziesii | reverse complement strand
GTATAAATGATTGTGCCTCATTAATACAAACTATGCTTTATGCTCATATTTACATTATTTTTTTGAGCTTCAGAGATCAACTGCAATGTTTTTTTCTTACTTATCACATCTTTTTATTTCTTTAGGTTCAAAAAAATTGGTACATGTTATCTTCTCTCTACTTGTATTCAAATTATTTCCTATTAAGAGATACCCAAGCATGGCAAGAGTCATGTATTAGATCATTGTTGATGTCGTCCAAGGGATCTGAAGATTTGAGGTGCAATCAATGGTAGGGTTTTTTATATTCTAAAGGAAAGAACAATGATTATAGAATAGAATGTAATGATTTTATTCTTCTTAAGAGGAGATCATGGAGGATTTGTGGGATCGTGAATAAGAAAATGCAAAAGGTTATTCTAATTATGCAACTCATAGCCACCTTAGATATTGTGCTTGTTGATATGGGATAAAGACCCAAAAGATTGAAAATTGCAACTAAACATAAGAGAAAAATGTGTATACTAATTTAAATAATGAAGCACAAGATATCACAAATAAACTTGGAAATTAGATAATTCCTTATTAGTTAACCTAATCATTATTGATGAGGCGAAAACCTTGTATATATTTACATATATTTCAAGCCTTTATTGCTTAACAAGGTCAATACCCTAATCCAATAATGTAGACAACTTAAAACTAAAAGAAGTATTATTTAAGTGTAGATGCATGTAACACAAGGATGGAAAGAGTTTCTTCCTAAAAAATTATTAACTAACATCTAAGTAATAGCATGCTACTAAATGATTAGTTCCACAACAATCAAGGAAAATGTTGATGTATGGGGTTGCGCCCTCCTTTACTAGGAATCTTCCTTGACATGGTGTACTCTTCATTATTTGCTCTCAATTGAAGCCAAAAGTGCCCATGTTTTCCTCCTAGTTGAATTCAAAAGCATCGATGTTTTCCTCTCGATTGAAGTCAAAAGCATGCATGTTTCTTCATTGTTTATGAATGGCGCAAGGGAAAAGAAACAAGGCTAGTAGAGATGCCCCAATTGTTGATGGGATGCAAAGAGGGGATGATGGAACCATAAAGAGTAGAAAAGTGATAGATGCCATGTTGAACTAGAATGTTGAAGACACAGCTTTGTGAACAATGTTGTTGATGTTGTGAAACGTGGTTGCATAGGTGATGGTGTGAGAGTCATTTCAAGGAAGATGAGAGTTGGGTAAGAGAACCGTGGACTAGAATATGCATGAGTATCAATTTTTGTGTGAAAAAGGAGAATATTAGTGGATATCGTGATATCATAGGAGGAGGGATTAGGAGGGCTAGATACCATAACAATGAATCCATCTTGAGGGACACATGATTATTGTCATGAATACATCCTTTTTTTACCTAAAATAAATATATATGTATAAAATAAAAACTTATTTTCTTACTATTCATATATTGAATCAAAGAGAAGAAACCATTACATAAGAAGCACTTAAAAAATCTCCAATATAGAGATGTATACAGTTGAAACATCTCCAACATCTCCAATAAAAATATGTATACAAAACTTGAAACATAGTTACATGTGGTGGCCTTTCAAGAAAATACTATCAAAGTCTGCCTGGCAAAGAAAACCAAATGTAGACATGTCATAAGCCTTTCAAGAAAATACTATCAACATTTTCCTAGCAAAGAAAACCAAATGTGTACATGTCATAAACTAGATGGTTATGAATACATCCTAAGGGAGAAGAAAATGATCTATGAATAAAGATACCAATGATTATAGGGAGAATGCATGCACTAATGCAAAGTGGATCTTGATCTGGAAAAGGAATATGACAGACTCGATTGAACCTTCCTCTGCCTTGTCCTCCAATAGGTTGGCTTGCCATATTCCATTTCGATATGGATCATGACATCTGTATCATCTGCTTCTTTCGCCATTCTTGTTAATGGTTTGACGACAACATATTTCAAGAGTGGTCGTGGAATTAGACAAGGATTCCCCTTGTCGTCTTTTTTGTTCATCATGACCATTAAAGGGATCTTCCCCCTCTTCAATAAATCCAATTCTGATGGCTCCTTACTGGGTGTGAAAATTGCCAGGAAATTATCCATTTCTCTCATTATATTTGTGGACGATGTCATCATACTTGGCACATGCTCTTAAGCCAAGTGGAGTCTCATTAAAGAACTTCTTAACCTTTTTTTCTCTGTGACAGGATTATCAAACGGCAAGCAAAAATATTATATCCACCACAACTATAATAATGAACTATTGACAAGGCATATTGCTGACCTCTTCACTATCAAGGCAGCTAGTATTGATGACAGAATGAATTCTCTGGGCTATTTCTTCAAGCCTCACATCTACCTGAAATCCAATTGGAATTGGTAACTGAACAAGCTTCAAAGGAAAATTGAAGGTTGGAATTCTCGTTGGATATCTCTAGGCAGTTGATTAACACTATCGACTGTTGTTTTACAGAGTGTCCCCGTATACTGGTTTTTAATGACGCACATCTCAGCTAGCTAGATTTTCACCAACATATGCAGGACATTATTCAACTATCTATGGCATGGGAACTTCACTGACGTTCAAGTTCCATCTAACCAGCTAGGATTCACTTTCAAAGCCATGATTTCTAGGCGAATGGGGTATCAAAAACTTGGCGCTCTTCAATTCTTCACTTTGTTCCAAGAGTATCTGGCGGGAACTACACAATGAAGGTATCTGGGGAAAGGTTATCTGATGCAAGTATCTCAGGAGACTACCATATGATTCAACATTAATATCTGGTAGAATTCACTCCATCAACAACTCATTGATTTGGCGCAACTTGGTGGATACTCTTCCACTAATCTTGCCTAACCTCTGTTGGAAGGTCGACAGAGGATCACATGTCTGTATTGGAACATACCCGATTGTTGGATTGGACAATTACACTCTATTAGACTGGCTGATCAAACACCTCCACGACAACAATGTTTATGATATTTCCCACATCTACATGCTTGAAGAGAAGGGCAGACCCAACTTGAAAATCACTATCGATCTCAACCTCAGTGAATGCTTGGAGAGGAAATGGTCCTCTTATACTACTTCCCTTGTTGTTCCAGGTATTTTCCTGGACTGAGAAACTGATAGAATCGTATGGAACTGTAATAAACAGAATGGGTTCATCACCGCATATCAGATGTATTGCCTCTAGATTCTTAGCAGGTTCCTATTCCATTGGTGATCCTTCTCAACAGCTTATGGACTAGATGAATGCCATTAAATATGAAATGCTTCACCTGGCTTTTCTTAAACTAACAAATCCTTACATGGCACGCACTGTAGAAGCATGGATTCATAGGAATAGGTTGGTGTTGCCTATGCTCATCAAAGCTTGAATATGTAGATCACTTATTTGGAGGCTGCATTTTTTTTTCAAACTGTTTGGGATTATATATGTAATTACTATACTATCACTATTAGCTGGGACAAACCGTGTTTGCAAGACAATTTTGGGTTCATATTAATGAAATGATATTGATAGATGTTATGATATCAACTATTTGGTCTGTGTGGAGAATGCGCAACCATGTCATTTTTTAGAATGGGAGGCGATACCCTTTCCTTGTTGGTTTAAAAGCAATATGATGGCTCTAATCGTATGCCATTATGAATCAAAAGGCACTTGACAAGAGGATAGTTTATCCACTTGTGGATCAACAAGGCATTGTGAGCTATTTTGATGGAGCCAAGTAGGGAGGCTTATGTGGAGCTAGAATGGTGATCAAGATGAGCCAGTCTTTATCCTACATACTCAAGATAAGTATTGGCTTTGGATGAAACACTAAATCACAGCTTCTTCCGCTCTAGGGTTTAATGTTTTTCAACAAGGAAAAGGAAATAAACTCCATTACGATATTTGGGGATTCTAAAGCGACAATGGAATGGGAAAAAGGAAGACTCTTCACTTAAAGTGTCAGGGTTATCTATGGAAAGTTCCAGCTTCCTACCCTTACGTTTAATGTACGGCGAAGTTTTAAGTAGTTCCTGATCAAAATCCTCATTTTTATCTTTTTCTTCATTAAGGATTTTTGTTAACAAGATAGTGTTTAGCTCTTCTTGACCCTTCAGAATTCATTCGTTATCTTCCTTAACCTTTCTTAATTCAGACCTTAGTTCATCCACAATCCTTTTTAATTCAGATTCATTACAAAAAATAGAGAGTTTAAAGCATAACCATGGCCATATGAAATGATGATTATCTTCTTAAAATCTTAGAAATTTTTTTGCAAAAAAAATAGATCTCCAAAAAAAAATTCAAAAAGCTAAGCTACTGTTCTTCCACAAGAACCATTCCATCGTTCTAATTCCAAATTCTGCATTCCGCATTCCACACTCCATAATGCATATAGTTGAATCCAAAATTTCATTAAATAAATCGTTTACCTTCTGCACCATTGATTCCTTATGGAATCAACCCTGACTGTCGATCTTGACTTGATGAGGATTGTAGGTTGCGGAAACTCCAGTTTCCATTTAAAATAATCCTTGACTTTCTAGATTCCGCATTCCGCAAATGCGGATTGCGGACCTTCCGAGTTGTGGAAACTCCAAATTCCGCCAACTTAATCTTTTACTTCCTGCCTTCTGCATTTCGCATTCCACAAATGCATATTATGGTTTGTGGGTCGCGGAAACTCCAAAATCCACGAACTTAATACTTTACTTCCCACCTTCTGCATTCCGCAAATGCAAATTGCGGGTTGCGGAAACTCCACATTTTGTTAACTTAATATTCTACTTCTCCCATTCCACATTCCACATTCCACAAATGCGGATTGCAGGTCACGGGTTGCGGAAACTCCAAATTCCGTTAATTTAATATTTTACTTTCTACACCATTTATTTCTTGCGACTTAAGTCCTGACCATTGATCTACTTATTTACGGATTCCAAAATGAAACCTCTGCGACTATTATCATTTGTTGATATTCTTTGCGGATAGAATCTTGACCATCGATCTACTTCTTTGCAGACTCCACAACAAAAACCTCCATGACTATTATCAGTCATTGATCTTCCTTGCGGATGCAATCTCAGCTATTTGCCTACTTCTTTGCAGATCGACGTCTAACCATATGAATTTCCTTACAACTTTTCGTAACTAAAAATTCACAATCTATCTTCCACAACTTCTGTGAATCGTTGATCTCGTTGTGGATTTGATCTAGACTGTTGATCTTCTAAATTTGTGGATCAACATTTAACTTTGCGGATTCAAGGGTTTGTGGTTTGATTTTGGGTTTTGATTTACTGTACGATAAACCGAGCTAAATATTAGCTTGATTCTTAAACAAAGTAGTCAATCTGTTGTCCAACTCACTCAGGAGGACTCAATCCTATAACAAATTCCTTTGGATAAAAATTCTGTGCCCGCTCTCTGTTGTTAATCAACTTGCTAGTTGAATCAGCGATACAAGTTATTTAAATTTTTGTAATATTTGCTAAATTGATCAGTGAAATGATCAATTCCTTATGCAACAATTTACACAGATAGATTTAATTTCTTACGCCTCAATTTGATTTCGAGTTACACATATACACATAGAGGATTGAAAATCTATACTTCTGGTTAACAAAACAAAGGTATTAAATGATCAAAACACTTACAGAGTAGAACTCTATTCTTATTTCAATTAGCCATTCATAAATCACACACTCTCTTCTCTATGACCTCTGTAGACATATCTATGCGATAACAACATTACATAATCATTCCACATTCAATAAGCATAATTAGGTTGAGTGGAAACGATACAAACAGACAAAGATCGGTTAAAAGTAGCAATACATGGTACATTTTTTAAAAGAAACATAGGATTCAATCCATTATATACAGAATCATGAATTCTAAATTATTCAAGTATTGGATTCGAAACTATATCAATAACAACATGTTCTACCAACTTATGCGCATAATGAGTTATTAATTACTACAACAATAACATTGTATAGATGTAATATACTTTAGATAAACATGGATATTTGTTGTACAAAAATGCATAATCCTACTACCTGGAGATGTAATTGTACATATAAAATTCACATACAAATCCTACTGTAACTAGTATTAGTCATAAGAAAAACAGAGTAGGATCCTGGCACCAATGTTGGGAAAACAAAAGTGGAGAATTTGTTCCTTCAAACCAACTCCCAGAGCAACCAAATTACTTGCTCTAGAACCCCCTAGCCTATTCAATGAACCACATGAGTAAAAGATCTTAATGTGCCATCTCTTGCATTACAAAAATGTTAGTCCCGTTCCAATGCTAGCCTGATGCTACTCATGGACATACTATTAAATAGTATTTTTCCTAGGACTTGGTCATTTAAGAGCCTTCTGCTCTTTAGAACCTCAACTAGGAGTGCAGACCTTATTTTTGAGGATGATGCCTCCTGCATCTCAAGTTCTCACTCAGTGGTCTCTGCCACTTGTCATTTTCCTCTTGTGGGTCATCTAACACCCTTTCAACATCTACTTCCACTTTTGTTTTCCTTCAACATCTTTTATTAAAAATGAATGCTTTATCACAAAATGTTCTATTCTTGACTTTCTTATCAAATAATAATAAAATATAATCAAAGTATTTTCCAGCAGCACTAATAATTATTAATTCAAGGGGTATTACAAGAACCATGATTCTGCACGGCTGCTCCACAAAGTTGCAAATTGCAACAATTCTTTCACAAGTTTTTGCTCAAAGAGACAAAATTTCTCTTAAGTAGTATAGCTTGTTTTTTGAATCCTACTTATTTTGAGGGGGGGGGGGGGGTTCCCATGAGGTATTACCTATTTTACTTATTTTATTAAGCAATATTTTATTTCATTTATATTGTATGCATGAATTTTGGTCTAGTTGCGAGGGCCCAAGTTGTACAAAGTTGGGATTAAGGGGGGATGTTAGGATTAATTAATCCTCCTTTGTCCAATATAGTCTATTTGGTCTATTTTCCTAACTTAGGGGATAATTATTATTTTACTAGAGTGTGGGGGACACACATAGAGGTTATTTTCCACTTATTGCATGTGCATACTTGAGTTTATGTGCCTCTGAGACCAATCCCTACATTATAGGATCCCACTCTGAGTGTCACTAGCAACCTCCATCAGTTGGTTGTGGTAGGTAAGTAGTTATGTTGAGTTAACCTCTTGTTGCAATCAGTTAGATCACTTTTAGTTAGCCTATTTCCATTTTCGCATGCATGCAGGGAAAGTGGCACCTTATTCCCATGTACCTCATCAGTTAATTAATTGTAGATTGACTTAGACATCCAGAGTTAGACTAGTGATCTCTAGTAGATTGATTTAGACACACTGAGTTAGTTATTTAGTAATCTTGAGCTGGTAGATTCAAATCCTATCAACATGATTTGAATTATATTTATTGTATAATCATTGTATTATTGATTAATTAATGAATATTAATGTTGTGATTATCTAAGCAATTATTTTCCAATTTATCTGAAACTTGTGTCATGAATTTCTTGTTCAGTGTACATTCTCTTTTATTATTCCACTGCATAATTCCCTTCCTACAAATTTCATATTTTCCTGTATATCAATGGTTCACAAATTTAACACTTTGATCTACCTTTTTTGCACATATTGGAGGCTGATATTCTTGGAGGAGAGAAACAAGAGATCCAGATCAAAGGTTTCATGAGGTGCCTTGCATGAGGAGAAAGTATATCTTGTACTACTTCCATTGGTTAATAAATATTTGATGTTCTTCCCTTTCCAAATCATTGTGTAATGGATGTTGAATCTCAATTTATGATCATATTCTAATGATTATGATATTAGGGTTTCATATTATCTTGATTATCATTTCTTTATATGTGGTAAAATTGGTTTGAGGAAGGTTTGAAGTTGTTTTGTAGGTCTCTTGGTTGGAGAGTAAGAAGAGGGAGAAAGAGAAATATTTGATCAACCTTCAGTGCATAAGGTATGAACCCACCTAACTCTTGAAATATTGTTTAAATTCATACTTGTAGAGCATTATATATCAATATGTATACCCCTAATATGTTGGTGGCCTCAACACTAGCCATAGGATCAATTCCTTAACAAAAAACCTGGCGACTGTGTTGGGGAAGCCTTGTTTGTTTTGGGGTTTCCTTGTCTAGTTTTTCTTGTATATTTTAAGTTCAAAGTACTTCTTACAGGTCAATATTTATCCTTAAGTATTTATGGAAACCTTTCTTTACTTTTTAAGGTTGTTTTCACCCTTTTTGGGCCTTTCACCACCCTTTCACGACTGTTTCACTACACAGTAGAATATCCCTAACCCATACACGAGTTTGTAGTGGTATACCTATGTATCATACGTGGATTTACCTATATGAAACCTACATATGCCCTCTTTCAATGATTTCTTTTTTCACTTTTTGGGGCCTGTTTGGGGTGGTCTAGTGTGGTTTGTGGTGTCCTTCTAGGTCCCTTGTCTATGTAAGACCACTCGGAAGTGGTGTATCCATTTGAATGTGGTCTTAACCTATTTTTTAATCCATTTCTAAAGCCTTTGGTATTGTCTCTTTCTCTTCACCCCACCTCCTTCTTTAGCATGACCTTGTTGTGCAGGGTATTGATTAGCCTCTTTTAGCAAGTATAGACTGAACCTAAGAGCATTCTGATCCTTTTTTTCTTTAGTATTGTTGATTAAATTCTTTATTCCAAAGTGGTTGGATTGATATCTTATGAAATATTTCTTCACAAGAGATGTCTTATCTGACTTTAGGGCATTGTAGGGTCTATTTTGTGGACATATAACAGAATTCCTTGTACCTTGTTTTACATCATCTGCATGCACTTTTTTGTAGATGTTGAAATATTGTAACTTCAAAGGATATTCTAAATGTATTTTACTGATGTACCCCATGGGAGATGTTATTATTCCTCTGTCAGGATGTTATTATTGTAATTGGTCATCATAGAGTCATGAGGTAAAACCTCCATTGTAAGTCAGGTGAATAGTACCCCAATGAATAATATAACATATTGTTTTGAGTCTTCTTAGGTGAAGTTGGCCCAAAACATTTAGTGGGCTCAACTTATTAGGGTAAAAATTCAAGTGACCTAAAGTATATAAATAGAGGAGTTGTGCTTCTCATTAGAACACAGACTCACTCGCTTTGGTAGCGCATAGGAGAGAGAGAGAGAGATAAAAACAATGAGGAGAGTACATGTTTTGGGGTTTTTTCTTATACGTCTTATACATAGGAAGTTTTTATGGGTTTTCTTCCCGTTGAGGGTTTCCTAGAACAAATATCATGTCTATCTTGTGATTGTGTTTCATTTAGTGATTCTTCATATGCTACTGTTGTGAATTTGGATTGAACACTAATGATATATAACTTAGCATATGAAATCTTAACATGGTATCAGAGCTAGCCTAAATAGGACAACTTTCACAAGGTGAAATTCTCTCTCCTCTTCCTCTAAAATAAATTAGGGTTTCTACAAAGATTGGAATTTGGAAGATCTGCTTGCATAGAAATTTGTGCCTCCGTAGAGTGCATATATTAAGCCCAGGATTGAATTTTTTGGGTGGTTGAATATCTAGGAAATTTAAACCTAGTTTGTCCCTAAACCAAAAAGACCGCAAAAAACCAATATCAGAAATTATGCAGAAATTGGAACCTCGCAAGCAAGTTTTAAAGGGTGAATATCTGGGATCTCCAGAAACCAAGTGGACCAACCAATTCCTCTATGTCAAGCTCATATCCATGTAATGTCATATTTTAATTTGATAAATTTCAATTTTTCAGTGACCTCCTAGATAGGATGGCCCCAAGCACTAAGCTTGATGACAAACTGGAAGGCATATAAAACTTTTGGCATGGAATTATATGACTAGTCTCATTCTTAAAGAGAATGGACTTGAGAAGCACATTAAGGCTGAAGTTACAGAACCAAAATAATATGAATCTAAGGAGAAGCATGAACAATACCTAATCAAGGCAATGAGGATCATTATTAATTCTATCAAATATCACTTGATCCCTCAAGTGTCATCTAAGAATACACCAAAGCAAATGTATGATGAAATTTCTAGAATGTATAAGGAAGGAACATCAATAGAAACATGAATTTGAGAGCTCAACTAAAGGGCACCAAGATGAGTAAAGGAGAATCAATTCAAGATTACCTCACAAGGGCCTCCTAGTTCAGGGAACAACTAAGTGGTATTGGAGACACCCTTGATGAGGATGAACTAGTTATGACTGCTCTCAATTCTCTCACTAGACCTTGGGATTCATTCATACAGATTCTGTGTGATAGAAAAGAAAGTATGAAGTTCTAAATTGTATGGGAAGATTGCATTCAAGAACAAGCTAGAGACTAACAAAAAGAAGAAGATGTACTATTCTTTGCACTCTTTGGGTCCATAACACTTGGAGAAGATACATTTCTTATTGATAGTGGTTCTTCAAAGGACATGACAAGGAAGAATCAAACTATATCAAGAATTGAAGAAAATAGCTCTCCTAAGAAAGTATCATTAGGAGATAACTATCAATATCCCATCAAATGTATTGGTGAATCAAGATACAAGATTGACTCTGGGACTTCCATGAAGATGAAGGAAGTACTATATGTACCAAGTTTTAAAAAGAACTTACTTTCCATATCAACACAAGATAAGAAGGGATATAGAGTTTTTTTTATAGATGGATAAGTACTTATGTGGTCCAAAGGAAAGACACTTGAAGATGTTGTGGTCATTGGCGAAGAAGAAGAAGGAATGTACAAACTCAAAGGACATCCAAAGACAACCCTTGTCCATGAGACTACTAGCTCAAGTTAACTATGGCACAGGAGGCTTTCTCACATCAATTACGAAGAACTTCCCTATGTGAGAAAGGTGGTAACAGGGTTACCATATCTAGATATTGATCATGAGGGAACTTGCAAAGGATGTGCAAGAGGAAATAACATCAAGAATCCATTTTTGAAAAGTGAAACAAATACTAAAGGTACGTTGGAATTAATTCATTCTGATGTATGTGATCCTATTCCCTCCATGTCGTTAAGTGGATATCAATATTATGTCACATTTATTGATGTCTATTCAAGAAATACATGGATATACTTCTTAAAGAACAAAAGTGAAGTGTTTGGGAAATTCTAGGAATTAAAATCCTTGATAGAGAACCATTCAAAAAGAAGAATCAAGACACTCAGATTAGATATTGGTGGAGAATATACTAAAAATAATATGAAGCATTCTGCTAGGAGGATGGAATCAAGAGGGAGCTAACCACTCCCTACAATCCTCAACCTAATGGTGTTGTGAAAAGAAAGAAAAGAACCATTATGGAATCAGTGACAACAATGATTCCTGACCAAGACCTCCCTATGCACCTATTGGATGAAGCAACAAGAACAACCACATATGTGAAAAATAGATTATCTCATAGTGCTCTTGGTGTTGATGTATTTGTAACTTCAGAATGTATTCATCTATGTATCTTATGTATTGTAACCCGATGTTTATTCCAGGATGTATCTATAATGTAATTGAGTCATGTTGTCATGCCCCGATGTTCTGATCGGGAGGATCAATAATGTAAACAATTCATGTCAAGTCATTGTGGGTAACCCTCCGATTGTCTAAAGGTTAAATTCCCCGCAGTTCTGGGGAACTAGGGTTATTAGACTCTCCTAGTAGAGGTTGGCCCTGGTAGGGTTTTAGTCATGTCGGGATTAGTATAAATAGAGAAATAGAGTCTTTATTTATAAAATAACTCATACACACTCAAGTGTAGCACATAGTTGAGGAAGGAGAAGACACTGGGGCTAGATAAGAAGAAGGTTACTGATGTCGGGAGATCACTTACTGTTTTGGTGCTAATTCTATCTCTGAGGAAGTTGTGGGGTTTTCTCCATTTATGGTTTCCCCGAGGAAAAACACTGTGTTCATTGTCTCTTGTGTTTGATTGTTGTACTTGCTATTCTCTTAGTTAAAGATCCTAATAATGCTATCTTAATGTTGAAAAACTAACATGGTATCAGAGCTAACCTGAGAAGAAGACACTATGCAGCTGCGGGAACTAGGGTTTCCTAGTTTGTGGATCTTCCTCCACATATTTTCAGCAAAAGTAAGGTGGAATAACTATCCTCCTTAGGGCACATCTTTCTATTGAAGCATAATCCAATTCTGAGGTTTTTCAGTTTTGGACCCGACACTACTGCCAGAAATTAGGGCTTTTCATAGAAGAGGAATTTTTAGTGAGCCCAGGTCTGGATTGATCTCCTCCCCAAAATCTAATTTAGTGACAAATTTCAAGGCATTTGGGTGGACAGATCTCCGGAAAGGAAGAAGCCTAATTTGCTCCTGTTCCAGTACTACATGATTTTAGCTCCAAATCCAAATCTGACATCTTGACCTAGTAAGATCTAAATATTTTGTATTTCCATTTGAGGTTCTCGGTTTAAGATGTCTCATCATACTAAGATTGATGAAAAGATTGAGGGAGATGATAACTTCCGAGCCTGGAAGTATAGGATCTCCTTGGTCTTAGAAGAGAATGAATTAGACTCCTACATCCATGAGGAGGTTCCAGTTCCAGAGGGAGATGAGGCAAAGGCCTTACATAAGAAGAAGATGGTTATGGAAAAGAGGATCATTGCTGATTCTATCAAGAATCACCTTATACCTCAGGTGTCCTCTCTCAAGACACCTAAAGCTATGTTTGATGCCCTAACCAAATTGTTTGAAGGGAAGAACATAAACTGGAATATGACTCTGAGGAATCAACTAAAGAATGTGAAGATTCAGAATGTAGAGACCATCCAGTCTTACTTCATAAGGGTTTCTCAAATCAAGGAACAATTAGAAGATGTAGATGAAGAAGTGGAGAATGCAGAGATTGTGATGAAAACACTAAATGGCCTTCCTAGGTCATGGGATTCTTTCATCCAAGGAATATGTGCTAGAAAGAAGTTAGTCAAATTCAGTAGACTATGGGAAGAATGTTCTTAAGAAGAAGCACAGATAGCAGCTCGATAAGAGAATATGGGAAGTGAAGACCAAGATCTTACAGTTCACTCCAAGAAAGGCAGAAGAATATCTCATTACTCCAAAGGTAAGGATACTCATCATAGAGATAACATTAGAAGGGACCTATCAAAATTGAGATGTTATACATGTGATGAAAGAGGACACTTTGCAAAATATTGTCCTAAGAACAAGGGTCACTCTCATAAGAAGAAGGGGAACAAAAGAAGACATCATGCTCATGCTGCAGAGGATGATGAACCCTCCAAGAAAAGAACTAGATATGAAGTGAATATTCTTCAAGTGAGGATGAATATGATTTTATCTCCACTCTTACAGGTAACATTACTCATGGAAGTGATAATTGGCTTATAGATAGTGGGGCTTCCAAACATATGACTGGATTCAAGGAATCCTTTGTGAGACTGTCAGAACACGAATCACCTCACAAGGTGAAGATAGGAGATGACTACCAATATCCAATAAAAGGTAGTGGGGAATATTCATATAAATTAGACTCTGGAAAGTCTCTAACAATGAAGGAAGTATTGTTTGTGCTAGGATTCAAGAAGAACCTTCTCTCTATATCAGCATTGGATGTAAAAGGAATGAGGGTTGCAGTCATAGATGGTCGAGTCATCATGTGGCCAAGAAGAAATACTATCAATGATGCGATGGTGATTGGAGAACAAGAAGGAGGTTTGTAAAAATTGAAGGGCCATATAGAACAAGCATTGGTCCATAACACAGTAGAGCCAAGTGAACTTTGGCATAGAAGGCTTGCACATGTGCATTACATAGCACTACCTATTGCAAGCAAAGCTATTAAAGGTCTTCCAGAATTCGAATCAAAACATGATGGGGACTGCAAGGGATGTGGGAAAGGAAAGAATACAAATAAGACATTTCCTAGTAGCGAAAGCAAAGCCAAAGGAATCCTAGAAATCATCCACTCCGATGTATGCGGTCCTATGTCATCAAACTCACTTAGCGGGTATGCATATTATGTTTCTTTTATTGATGATTGTTCTAGGAAGACATGGGTTTACTTCATGAAGAACAAAGACAAAGTATTCAGCAAATTCAAGGAATTCAAAACCTTGATCGAGAACCACACTGAAAGGAAGATCAAGACTTTTCGATCAGATAATGGTGGAGAATTCACTTCGAATGAATTCAAAGAGCTATGCAAAGAATCAGGGATTAAGAGGGAGTTGTCCACTCCTTATAATCCACAACATAATGGGATTGTGGAACGGAAGAACAAAACTATCATGGAAGCTGCAAGAGCCATGCTTCATGATCAAGATCTTCCTATGCATCTTTGGGATGAAGCTTCCAGAACAGTGGTGTATGTACAGAACTGTACTCCACATAGAGTACTCGAGAACAAGAATCCTGAAGAAGTCTTCTCTGGCAAGAAACCAGAAGTCAACCATCTCAGAATATTTGGCTATCTTGTGTACATACACATTCCAAAGGAGAAAAGGACAAAATTAGATCCTTCAGGAAAGAAGGGTATATTTGTGGGATACTCTGAAAGCTCAAAGGCTTACAAAATCTATTTCCCAGAATACAAGAAGATTGACATCAGTAGGGATGTGACATTTGATGAAGACATAGCTTACAACAAATCCAGAAAGATACCTGCTAAAGAACCTGAAGAAACAGAAGCACCCAAAATTCATGCTACAACCATGAACAAAGAAATTCAAGAAGAAGATCGAGAATTTGAAGAACCACAAAGACCTGTAGATCCACCTCTTGATAAGAATCCTCATAAGAGGAAACCTGCTTGGGTACAAGAACTTATCCAAGGTGCAGAAAGATACGGGGCTCCAGAAGAGAATCACAAAGAAAGAAAAAGGACCAGATCCTGCTCCGGGTATGTAGCTTTACTATGTGATTTCATTGATAAAGAACCTTCCAGTTATGAAGAAGCGGCAGAACAGAAAGAATGGAAGGATGCTATGATCGAAGAATATCAATCGATAATGAATAATGATGATTGGGATGTTGTCCTAAGACCAGAAGGGAAGTCAGTTGTAACTTCCAAATGGATCTACAAGATCAAGCATGCTGCAGATGGTAGCATTGAAAATTATAAGGAAATATTTGTGGCTCGGGGTTTCTCTCAGAAAGAAGGAATAGACTATGAAGAAACCTTTGCACTTGTAGGAAAATACACTTCCATCAGATCAGTACTTGCTCTGGCTACAGTGATGAAATGGAGGATACACCAGATGGATGTCAAGACTGCTTTCTTGAATGGTGTAGTAGAAGAGGAAGTGTATGTAGAACAACCACTTGGTTTTGAGACACATGACAGAGAGTCTCATGTATGTAGATTGAAGAAATCCTTGTATGGTTTGAAATAGGCACCCATGACCTAGTATGGAAAAATTGACAGCTTTCTATCCAGTTTGAGCTTTACCAAGAGTAAAACAGATTCCAACCTTTGCTACAAGGTTGAAGATGGCAACCCAGTGATGATTTTACTATATGTAGATGATCTATTTGTGACAGGTACAGATGGGTTGATTACTGATACAAAGAGAAAGATTGCTACTGAGTTCGAAATGAAGGACTTAGGGATGATGCATTACTTTCTAGGTATGGAGGTGTGGCAGAGTACAGATGGAATCTTCCTTGGATAAGGGAAGTATGGAGTAGAGATCCTAAAGAGGTTTGGGATGATGGACTGCAAGGCTATGTCCACACCTATGCCATCAAACCTGAATCTATTGAATGATGTTTCATCAGATTCGGTTGATGCTACAATGTATCGTCAGATGATTGGGTCATTGATGTACCTGACAAACACGAGACCAGATATTTGCTTTGTTGTGAACACCTTGAGCCAGTTCGTGATAGATCTGAGACATGTTCACTTGATTGCTGCAAAGCATATTCTGAGGTACCTAAAGGGTACAGTTGATTCTGGGCTCAAGTACGATGTGAATCAAAAGATTAACCTGGAGGGTTATGTTGATTCAGATTGGGCAGCCAGTGCCATCGATAGGAAGAGCACTTCAGGGTGTTGCTTTAGTGTGGGATCAGGTGTGATCTCTTGGTTTAGCAGGAAGCAATCCTGTGTGGCACTGAGTACAACTGAAGCATAGTATGTCGCATCTTGTTCAGCTAGTTGTGAGGCAGTATGGCTGTGGAAGCTATTGTCTGATATATTTGATCTCCAGTTGGATGCTACTTACATACATTGTGACAACCAAAGTTGTGTGAAGTTGTCAGAGAATCTAGTGTTCCATGACAAGTCAAAGCATATCGAGATCAAGTATCACTATATCAAGGATATGGTGCATAGGGGAGGAGTGAAGGTCCGGTATGTTGCGACGGAGGAACAGATAGCTGATGTATTAATGAAGCCATTGGCTAGGTTGAAGTTCGAGTACTTTAGGGACAAGCTTGGTGTTCTCCAGATCGAGGTTTCCTCCAAGAGAAAATGATGAGACCCATAGTCATTCTGACATGGTGAGAGGATTGGTTCCTTCCATGGTTAGATGTAAGGGCTGAGCCATTCTGTCATGGTGAGAGGATTGGTTCCTTCCATGTCAGATGTGAGTTGTGGCCATTCTGTCAAGTAGGACAGATGTAAGGGAAACTGCCATTCTAGGAATGGAGGCACCTGGTCAGTTACTAGGAAAACTCAGTCTAGGAATGAGAATCTATTCTGATGTGATAGAGGGATGTGTTCCCACTTGATCAGATGTAAGGGCTGAACCATTATGTCATGGCTAAAGGATTAAGTTCCTCCCATGTCATATGTGAGTGTTGGCCATTCTGTTGAGTAGGACAGATGTAAGGGCAACTTCCATTCTCTAGGAGAGTGGAGGCACCTGGTCAGTTACCAGGTAGTTCAGTCAAGGACTGGGGGCCATTCTGATATGATTGTTGGGATGTGTTCCCTCATGATCAGATATGAGTGCAAGCCCTTTCATCATTGTGCTAGGATGTGTTCTATCCTGGATGAATGTAAGTGCAGATTTTTTCTTCGATCATGTGTTGATCAGATATAAGTGCTGAGCCTTTCTTCGATCATGTGTTGATTAGGTATAAGTGTTGTACCTTTCTTTGATCATGTGTTGATCAGATGTAAGTGCAGTTCCTTTCTTCGATCATGTGTTTATCAGATGTAAGTGCAGTATCTATCTTCGATCATGTGTTTATCAGATAGAAATGTTGAGCCTTTCTTTGATCATGTGTTGATAAGATGTAAGTGTAGTATCTATCTTCGATCATGTGTTGATCAGATGTAAGTGTTCGGCCTTTCTGATATGATTATAGGATTGGTTCCTACATGATCAGATGTGAGTGTTGGGCGTGCCTTTCTGACGAGTAGGTCAGATGTAACTGTTGGGCATGCCTTTCTTCGATCATGTGTTGATCAGATGTAAGTGCAGTATCTATCTTCGATCATGTGTTGATCAGATAGAAATGATGATCATTTCTTCGATCATGTGTTGATCAGATATAAGTGCTGAAGAAGACCTACATGGAGGCTAGGCCTAAAACCAGCATGAAAAAGGGCTGGCTCTGTAGAACTTCCTATGATGAGAAGAATCATGAGATAGCACCCGTGATGTTCCAGATCCAGTGATGATGGCCAGTGATGATCCAGATCCAGTGATGATCCATATCCAGTGATGATGATCCAGTAGTGATGATCTAGATCGAGTGATGATCCAGATCCAGTGATGATGTCCCATGATGATCCAGATCAAGAGATGATTCAGATCCAAAGATGAAGATGACTTGAAGACAAAGATGAATTAAATACTCAGAAGACTTGAGATGTAGATGACGAGATGATCTAGTTAATACAGAGAAGAAGACCAGTACTGAAAATTGTGTCGAAATAACACCTTCCTAGTTAAGAGGGAGTGTTGATGTATTTGTAACTTCGGAATGTATTCATCTATGTATCTTATGTATTGTAACCCAATGTTTAATCTGGGATGTTTCTATAATGTAATTGAGTCATGTTGTCATGCCCCAATGTTCCGATCGAGAGGATCAATAATGTAAACAAGTCATGTCAAGTCATTGTGGGTAACCCTCTGATTGTCTAAAGGTTAAAGTCCCCGCAGTTCTGGGGCACTAGGGCTATTAGACTCTCCTAGTAGAGGTCGGCCCTGTAGGGTTTTATTCATGACAGGATTAGTATAAATAGAGAACTGGAGTCTCTATTTATAAAATAACTCATACACACTTAAGTGTAGTGCATAGTTGAGGGAGGAGAAGACACTGGGGATAGATAAGAAGAAGGTTACTGTTGTCGGGAGATCACTTACTGTTTTGGGATTTTACTGTTTTGGTGTTGATTCTATCTCTGAGGAAGTTGCAGGGTTTTCTCCATTTATGGTTTCCCCAAGGAAAAACACTGTGTTCATTGTCTCTTGTGTTTGATTGTTGTACTTGTTATTCTCTCAGTTAAAGATCCTAATAATGCTAGCTTAATGTTGAAAAACTAACACTTGGATTCAAGACTCCTGAAGAAATGTATATAGGAAAGAAACATGAAGAGAGACATCTCAAGGTATTTGGTTGTTCAGTATATGAACATATTCCGAAAGAGAAGAGAACCGAGTTGGATCCTTCCGAAAAGAAGGGAATATTTGTTGGATACTGTGAAGTATCCAAATCCTTTAGGATATACATTTCAAGATTCCATCATATCGATATTAGTAGGGATGTAAGATTTGATGAAGAGACATCTTTTAATAAGTCCAGAAGGTGTCATCTTGAAGAAGTACATGAAGAGGATGTACCTACCAGAATGGTAGAAGCTGAACTCTCTCCTTAAGAAAAGCATCTGAAGATCATGATATGCTAGAACCTTAGGAACCCCCTACTATGGATATATTTCGAAAGAGAAAAACTGCTAGGGTAAGAGAAATCATACAAGAATAAGAGAGATATGGAGTTATAGAAGGCTCCACAAGAACAAGCAAAAGATCAAATCCATACTCCATTTATGTAGCTTTGATGTGTGACCTTGTAAATCAAGAACCCACTAGCTACGAGGAAGCTGAACAGAATAAAGAGTGGGTGGAAACAATGATGGAAGAATACCAGTCAATAATGAAGAATGATGTTTGGCATATAGTACCCAAACCAAAAAAAACGTGTGGTATATTCGAAATGGATCTACAAGATAAAACATGCTACTAATGGAAGTATCGAAAGGTACAAGGAAATATATGTGGCTAGAGGATTCTCTCAGAAATAGAGGATTTATTATGAAGAGAAATTTGCTCCAATAGCAAGGTACACTTCCATCATAACCATCATGGTACTTGCTTCCATGATGAAGTGGGATATACACTTGATGGATGTAAATACAACCTTCCTGAATGGTGTGATTGAGGAAGAGATTTACATTGAAAATCCACAAGGATTTGAAGTCAAAGACAAAGTGACTCATGTATGTAAGTTGAAAAAGGATCTATATGGACTGAAGCAAGCTCCTAGAGATTGGAATGGTAGAATATATAAGTTATTAACAAGCTTGGGATTTACAAAAAGTAAAGTTGATCCTAACCTTTACATGAAGATTATGAATGATGAACCTGTCATACTATTAATGTATGTGGATGATCTATTTCTGACTCGAAATGGGAAACATATCACAAAACAAAAGATGAAGCTAGCCGAAGAATTAGAGATGGCATATCTTAGAAGGAACCTTTATGAACTAGGGAAAGTATGCAGTGGAAATGTAAAGATATTTGATATGTTGGATTGTAAATCCATGGCCACACCCATGGACACCAACCTGAATTTATTATCTCATGAATCGTCAGAGTTAGTGGATATGACTCAGTACAGATAGATTTCTAGGTCATTGATGTATCTGACAAATACAAGCCCATATATATGCTTTGATGTGAACACCTTAATTTAGTATCTAGTTAGACCTAGATGGGTTCACTTTATAGCTACAAAGCATGTGATGAGTGACCTAAAAGGTACGAAATATTTTGGACCTTACTATGGTAGAGATCATGACTATAGATTGTATGGGTATACAGATTCATATTGGGAAAGAAATTCTGTAGACAAAAAGAGAACCTCAAGTGGATGTTATTGTCTGAGATCTGCCATGATCTCATGGTTTAGTAAGAAAAAATCCAGTGTTTCTCTCAGCACAGCTGAAACAAAGTACACTGCAGCTTGCTCCGCTAGTTTTGAACCGATATGGTTTCGAAAAATGATGTCAGGACTATTTGACATGGAGTTGGATACCACTTTGATTCTTTGGGAAAAGTAGATTTGCATAAAGATGATAGATAATCTTTTGTTCCATGATAAATCAAAGCACATAGAAATCCGATACTTTTATATAGGGGATATGGTACAAAAGGTATCTATAAAGCTCCAGTATGTGAGTACCAATGAGCAAGTTGCTAATGTGATGACCAAGCCTCTATCTCGAGTAAAGTTTGAATACTTTCATGACAAGCTTGGTGTAGTCAAAAACATGAGTCAAGCATGAGGTCGTGTGATACTGAGTTACAAAGATACCCCTCATATACTTGATTGAGTATACACTAGAAATGATGTGCGTTTGGGGATTCACTTAGTACATCTTTCCACCCTTGTGTGGTTCCTGGTATTATTTGGGTTTCAGGCTTACTATATCCTTCCCATGTGTATCGGCTGGACTGACGACTATTCCACCAGACCTTATTTGTGATTTTGGTAGCCTTAGCATATTGACCTCTATGGCTCTACATGAGTCGTAGTGGTAGGCTATTTCCATTGTATCAATGGTATACGTGAGATGAAAACCCGTGCATCTCTTTGTAAAATCGGTTTTTGATTCAAATGCTTTCCAAAATGTGATTGTATCGGGACCTCGGGTAATTGTCCTTCTCCCTTCATTAGTTAGTTTTAGGCCCTCATCATCCCAAAATCTCCTTTGGAAGGTATCCTTGTGTACTTGGTCTAGATACTTAGGTTTTTGTTCTAGTGGTGTGCTCTATGTGTTGTTGGTTTCCAGTCGACCTCAGAATTTTCATTCTTGTTAAGTCAGAAACTATGGCTAGTATCCCTACGGACACCAACTAAGAGACCCCATGAAAGAGGATTCCCGTGATGTTCCTTTTACTGAGAATGTTGGTGTTCCCTTGATTGCTACTCAGAATCTTCCTGGATTCACCCTTGGGATACCGGTTTGGTTGTTTTCCACTCCAACTATCATGAGTGCTCTTGATGCTTCTCAAGTAAGTACCTTATATCAAGGGAATCAAAAAAAGGTCTCCCCTTCACCAGTAGCAACCTCTCCTCTCCCTCTACATCATGCGGTGAAATTTATGATACTAGTAACATGTAGTCTAAAAGGAATAGAAGGAGGAAGAATAGGAAGAAGAAATGAAATAAAGGGGGAAACCACCCAGAATTTGGAGGTCATGTTGGGGGAACTCACCCATAATCTATAATTCATGCTAGTGGAACTCATCCATCCTCTGCAAGTCATGTTGGCCCCAGTAACCCAACCTCTAGAGGTCATGTTGGGGAAAAACACTAAATATATGCAAGTCATATTGATACTAACAACCCGTCCCCTATAGTTCATGCTAGAGACACACAGTGAGCCAATGCATGTCATGTTGACATCGTTGATAAAACCAACCGTTCAAGACACAAACCTAAGTTCCCTTGTAAGCTTTATGAGGGAGATCGCCTTACTTATTAGTTCCCTTTATTACAGAGATACTACGAGTGTGGTATGAGTATCAAGGATATCCTACTCGTGAACAACATTGTAATCTCCCTTTTTTAGAAATTTGGAGAAAATTACAAATTGGGCAAAATTTGAGCTTAACTAGTCATGACTCTAGAGGGTTCCAACTTTCACCAAATGGTCCCGAATTCGAAAGGAGATGGTATGGTGAATCTTAAAAAATCCCAAGGTGTTTTATGGATACTTTTTATTATTATTTATACCTCTACAAAAAAATTTGTGTAAAATGAAAAAACACCAAAATTACTAGGAAATAATATTCAAAACCCCCCAAGGGTGATGGCCGAACTAGCTCTCCAAATAAGTACGACCCTCCCAAATTTAATAAAAGAGTATGGGAATGAGTATTAGAAATAAATTATTGTTCTTAATCATGTTTATTAATTTCTGCAAATGTATTATGGTCTGCAACATTTATATGGTAGCTTTCAGTGAAATTGCATAACTAGCTCGATTTTCACATATGAAAGGTGGAGTTAAAGGTTTAGATCAGGATGTGACATATAGGGACCATATAAATAGTAGCAATGGATTCCCAAATAGTATTAAACACCATATAAATCCCTTCATAAAAGTCTGGTATACAACTCGTTCAGTATGGGGGTCAAATACATGAAAACTAGTGAATTGGTAGCATCGAATTGCAAGAGTTTCACATATGGATTTCTTGGATTTCAAACCATAGAGCATAGGAACATGGAAGTATAGAGTAACAAATCAAATATTTTTTTCAAAAAATCATCAAACTTATATAACATCCATCATACAAATTTGATACAAGACTCCTTCAAGATTGAAGCTAAAGTCATGGAAACTAGTGATTCAATGGCATGGGAATGCAATATTTTCACACATGAGTTTATTGGATTTAGACCCACAGAGGATATGGAAATTAAATTACAGAGTAATAAATCATATATTTCTTTCCAAAAATCATCCAACTCATATAATATCCCTCATAGAAATCTGGTATAAAACTACTTCAAGATTGAATCCAAAGTCCATGAAGACTAGTGATACAAGGGCATGAGTATGCAAGATTTTCATACATGTATTTATTATATGTTAACATAAATATAATGTGGAAATAATATTACATATACATGCATCATATTTTTCTTCCTTGCCATCATAAAAATGATAATAATGTCCTCATACAAATCTGATATAAAGCTACTTCAATATTGAAGACAAATCCATGAAAACTAGTTATTCAAGAGCACGAGGAATGCGAGTCTTTCATACATATGTTTCTGAGATTTAGACTTAGAGAGAATATTTAGGTGATATTAAATATAAATTTATCATGTCTCAAATCTTTGGCATCAACTATCCTCAACAAGGTGCAAGAATCACTCCAACAATTGCACCATCAAATGAGAGTGTGGGGGGATGGAAAAGAAGGAATGAGAGAATGGGGAGATATATAAGAATTATATTGTATGGAAATTCAAACTGAAAATAAAAATCCTTCATTAATATCCCATAATATTTTTGAATGTCCTCTCCATCAACCAACTTGGAAAGGAATCCAAGTCCCTCGAAATTGGTTCACAAGCAGGGAGAGTGAACACTCACCATGCGATGGATAGCAAAAGCTGTAAAAAATTCCAAAGGAAAACTAAAAAGTGATAAAAATATATTCTCCTTCCTCATTAAATCCTTTTATTAATTTCATGAGGCCTCATAAGGTCAAATTTTCCTCCATGAGATTCCTCCAAGTCATCTTAGTGGTTTAGTAACTATCATGACACTTGTCTTCCTCTTCATGCTCCAGTTATTTCCCCAACTCGAATGGTTGCCTCTAAATCCCTAATTCGACCTATTTGTGGATATTTTTAGCCATGTCATGTCCTATCTGTCATATGTCAGAAATCAGGTCTGAATTTCTCATACTTGTCATAGAATATTCCATAATTTCTTGTCATAGAGTGCATAAAATCTCCTTCCAAGTGGCACATCGTGTCTTCTAGTCTCTTCCTCTTCCATGGGAGTTGCCCTCGTTTACCGATTCAACTTCATTGGCTAATTATATGATATTTTACACCACATAACAATCCAATAATGTTACATTACCCATGTTTTTGAATTTGGATGAGTATCATGCCAAGTATGCAGGGAATCTAGTCCCCCAAAGGCTCCACAAGCTTCCAAGTGTCTTCATGAACTCATGCCACCTTTATTTTCTTAGAATATATCATTTATGTGACCCAATTAAATTTGAATATGGTAAAATAAAGTCCTTTTGGGTCCCATATACCCTTATTACAAAATTTATGTCTCCATCCCAACCTAGGGAATGAGTACGTTGGTGAAACATTATTTGAAAATAGTCTTATTTGGAAATTATTTAATTGGGTACATCCCTTAAAAAGAACCTTAATAATTAAAGCATATTAGTAAAATTTTATTTATAGGTATGACACACACTACTATAGGATATTGTTTTGGGTTAAGGTTATCTTTAAGCACCGGAAAATTTAAACTCAAACATAGTGGCCTTTCGTTCAGGAAATCCCATTTCATAGAGAAAAGAATTAGAAAGATCCTCTAAAACATGAGTCAAGTATGATGTCGTGTGATACCGAGTTGTGGAGATACCCCTCCTATACTTGATTGAGAATAAAACAGAGATGATGTGCATTTGGGGATTCACTCAATACCTCCTTTCATCCCTATTGAATGGTATTATGTGTCTCTCCATGATGGCTTACCTCTATGTTGGCTAGCCATCAATTCGAATCCTTGCATAAGTTGCTTGGTCTTATCATCAAAATATGAATTCAAACATTTCTTAAATTAATCTCTATAATCCATAACTTCAATAGGTTCCAAAACCATGCTCAGATACCACCGTAATATCCTTTTTTTGGAAATTTGGAGAAAATTACAAATTGGACAAAATTTGAGCTTAACTAGTCATGACTCTAGAGGGTTCTAACTTTCACCAAATGGTCCCGAATTTGAAAGGATATGGTATGGTGATTATTAAAAAATACCAATGTGTTTTATGGATACTTTGTATCAGTCTTTAGACCTCTACAAACTTGTTTGGGGATAATGACAAAATGACCAAAATTACTAGGAAATTGTATTCAAATCCCCCCAAGGGTGATGACCAAACTAGCTCTCCAAATCAAGTATGACCCTTCAAAATTTAAGAATAGAGTATGGGAATGAGTATCAGACATAATTTATTGTCCTCAATCATGTTTATTAAGTTCTGGAAATGGATTATGGTATGAAACATTTGTAGGGTAACTTTCATGAAATTGCTTATGGGGAAATTACATAACTAGCACGATTGTAACATTTGAAAGGTGGAGTTAAAGGTTCAGATCAGTATGTGACATATAGGGACCATATAAAGAAAACAGATGGATAAATTTAACATGTGACAATATGATTTCATGGGATAACTTTGATTTGCTTGATATTCCATGTTTCAAGAAAGGAATCCCTTCTCACTAAGTGTTGGAACGCTGGAACAATATTTTCTTGTTGAGTGTTGGAACAAAAGAAAACCATACCCTTGAAATAATGTCAAGGATATAACAAATTATGCTGAAATGATAGACATCCATGTAACTAATAACACTTGTATTCCACATTGCATAATTCTAAAAATAGCATTAGTGTTTCATATATTATAAGAATACACAATTGAAATTGGAATGTAAGACAACACAAATAAAAAATAAAATTACATGTGTATAAAATCTATACAAAATAAATATAAAAACAGACATAAATTTTGATAACTATCACAGGTCATAAAGTCTGCTTTCGTTTGCATTATGCTAGATCTCATAAACTCGTTCCCAATCCACCATTGATATATGAGGACCTATTAATTATATATGCATTACTGCATCAAGTGTATAAATTGACAATCTTGTTCTCTTTATATCTTTAATCATATTTTTCTTAGAGAAGCCTCATTCACATGCAACGGTTCATGTTGGTATTTCAATCCCTCCTTGCCATAATGTTAACATATGTGGATATCTAGAATGCCAATATTTTGTTTGAGAAAATACTTCCCATGCATATTTCATTGGAAGTATTTCTCCATTTAGATAAAGCACATCAATAAATTCATACAACTCTCTTTTACAAGAAACAATGTCAAACAATGGTACATTTTCACTTTCATTGCAGGTTTTATGTTGCAAATGTGAAAAGATTTTCTCAAATCAATGCTTTGCATTAGTTTCTCTCACATAGATATCTAATGGATAATGGAAAGGACTAAATAACCTCGCTAAATTAAAGAGATGAAGGACCTCTGGAAATCTTGAATTAAAGCTCTCAATCAATTCTTGGAAATAATTCCTTGTAAGTTGTATGCAACTTTTAAGGGAGCCCTTGATGCAAGTTGATATTGGTTGTGGCATTTGTTCATGTTGTATTGGAATATATAGTAATTCATGTATATGGGTAGTCCCCTCTTTGTCAATATTTTTGAGAAATCCGTCTTTTGAATCTTCTAAGAATTTGGTAAGATGCACTGCACCTTTTGCAAAAGAATATGGACTATAGAAGTATCTTTGAAGAGTATTTAATGTATGATCAATGGCTATTCCAAGTGATGTGACATACACATTATCTTCTTGGAATATTTTGTTTATATTATTCAACTCCATCAAAACATCGGCAAGCTTATTTAAATAAAACTGAACTAACAAAATTCTTTACCTTATGATACCAAGAGTTCTTTCTTTAGGTCTTTCAACTACTTAAACTCTAGATAGCCATCTGATACCATGTATTTGAAGTAATTGTGAGGATTCTAATTCCATTATCTCCAGTAAAGAAATCAGTTCATTATTTCTCTTTGTTGAATTTCCAACCCATGATTACACTTTATCTTCTATTTTTTCAACACACAAAAATTCGGGAATCTTCTTTGAAGCGTCTGATGTTGCAAGCGTCACGCGGTGTGCAATACAATGAGTAACAATCAGATTTTTTATATCATTCTTTAGCAATGTGACAAATCCATTTTCACATCCAACCATTGACGAAGCACCATCAGTGGAAAATGCAATTAGTTTTTCATTTTTCAGTAACCTTCTTTCCTTTAGATTAGTGATTGTATCATATATTGTCATTCCCTTACCATCAAGAACACTAACAATTTTCATGAATTGTGATATTGGAGACCCCAAAACTTTTGAGTCTAGATATGTTGAATACAAAACAGGTGTTGTTCCAAACCATGGTATGTGCTTTCATCTAACATTATAGAGAAAAATGGGCTTTCTAAAATATTTCTAACTTGCACCTCTTTAAGGTGATCTGATATACATTGAACAAATACACTAGCATCCTTTGTATTTATATAAGAAGAGTACTCCACTTTAGAATGCATGTTAGGTGTTTTCAATTGCATTTGAAGATGACATAGGTCTTCATAAGTAGAAATTGAAATATCCTTCTATGCAATAAAATATGCTAGCTTCATAGTGGTTATGACTCTTTCCTTGTTGGCATTATTTATAGTCACCATGTGTTCTAGAATAGGCTTTTCTAACCTTTCAATTTCATATAATTTTTTTTGAGTTGAGGTTTGATGGATATAATATTTTAAATGACTTATAATAGCACCATATATAATTGTATTGCATCAATTTCCGACACACCATGGACCTTGAGCCTTGTAATTCTCACAAAATATGCACTTCATATGAGTTTTTCCATCAACAACACTGATATTATACACCCAAGTGTGGAAATTGAACCCAGTGATAGATTAATTTTACTCACAACAATTAACAATTGATCATGCAAAATCACTCACAAAAGAGACTGAAATTGGAGCTAAACACTAAACTGTATTAACTCAGTGTACAATAGCCAACCCTGTAACATAATAGGTTGCTGAATAAATAACATACATCAGGGATTTGAATGCATGAGGAGCAATTCGAATCTAGCATAAAGCAGGCTTACTAAAAATAAGCAAACTCCCCATAGGTGTAAAAAGTTGATCCCAAATCTGTCATGGAGCTCACGAATTGGAGAAATGGCTTAGGCAAGCTAAAGAGTGGTGGAATGGCAGCTCATACATTATTTTGCAAGGAGAAAAGAGTGGAGGATGAAGAGTACAAAAAACTAGTTCACCTCACCTAGTCTAGCTTTTCCATTTTCCTTAAAACACTGAAAAAGCAGGGAATAAAGCAGAAAAAGCAAAAGGGCGCCTAGGAGGCCAGGAATAAACCAGATTTGATTCCTTGGGATTTCCCATGTGCTACATGAGTCAAATAAGGCAAGTTTGACCAATATGGATAGGTAAAAGACAACTTGCACAAGGTGGGACACATGAACTAGGCTAATAAGACAGGAATAATTAAATTAATGTCTAAGTGGGTAAACTATGGGTTGATTATTCTAACACCCCCCCTTAAGCCTGACTTATGAGTAATATATCAGAAAATTACAGGGCCTAGCAACAAGGCTTAGTCACCCTTTACATACTGCATGTCCATTTAAACAAGGAAAGAGGAAAAACCAACTTGGGAAAATCCTCCCTTAAACATGGAATGTAAACAAAATTTGGAAATCTTGTCTTCACTCATGCTTCACAGCATGATCAGAAATCCCCAGCAGTGATTTGAGATTTCTGAAGGTCTTCTCACAAAATGATTTGGTGAAGATATCATCTACTTGTTCTGAAGATGAATAGAAGAGTAGGTGAATGGTGCCATCATGCACAAGTTCTCTGATGTAGTGCATATGGATCTCAATGTGTCTGGTTCTCTACTTCTGAACTGGATCTTTGCAGATTTGAACGGTACTCTGGTTATCACAGTAGATGGTAGTTGAGTACTCTGGTTTGAAGCTACACTCTCCAAATAAACCCTGCAACCATAAACATTGAGTTGCTGCATTAACAACTCCTCTGTACTCTGCTTCTGTAGATGAGAGTGCAATGGCACTTGTTTATTGCTTGACCAGCTGATTGGTCCTTCTACAAGCATGAACACATATCCTAATGTGGAATTTTTGTATGTGCTATCACCTTCCCAATCACTGTTAGTAAATCCAATCAAATCAAGATCAAATTTTGCTTTATAGAAGATCCCATGTGTCCTTGTTCCTTGAACAAAGTTAAGGATCCTTTTGGCTGCTTTCCAATGGATCTCATGAGGCTTATCCATGTATCTAGAAGCCACACTTACTACATAACAAATATCAGGTCTAGTATGTGTCAGATACAACAAACATCCAATCAATTTCCTATACAGTGTATTGTTTACCATAGGTGAAGAATCGACTTCTTCCAGCTTCACTCCTGAAAGGAAAGGAGTTTTGCTTGCTTTGCAATCATTCATTCTGAATTTGTTTAGCAAGTCCAAGTCATATTTGGACTAGTGCACCTTGATTCCAGCTTTGGTTTGAGCAATCTCAAGCCCCAAAAATTGACTTAAGAGCCCCAAATCTGTCATGGAGAAGGCTTGGTTCATAGCTCCTTTTAAGGAAGCAATCTCAGCCTTTGATATTTTTGTAATGAGGAGGTCATCAACATATAACACAATGATCATTAATGAACCATTAAATAACTTCAAATAGACATTTGGATCTGATTTGCACCGAACAAAATTCAGTGATAGCAAGAAGTTATCGATCTTGGCATACCAAGCCCTGTGGGCTTACTTTAGCCCATACAATGACTTTCTCAACCTGCACACAAGAGAAGGGTTAGTAGAAAAACCTTGAGGCTGATGCATATATATCTCTTCAGTGAGATCTCCATTTAGTAAGGCACATTTTACATCCATGTGATGTACCTCCCATTTCCTTGAGGCTGAAATGGCTAAGGCTAGCCTGATGGAATCCATGTTTGCCACTGGGGCAAAGGTCTCATTGTAATCTATGCCATGAAACTGTGAGTAGCCTTTGGCTACCAATATAGCCTTGTACTTAATTGGTGAACCATCAGCAGCAAATTTGGTCTTATAGACCCACTTACACTGGACTAACTTTCTCCTTGGGGGAAGATCCACTAGCTCCCATGTGTTGCTCTTCTGGAGTGAGCTGAAATCCTCCTTCATGGATGTTTGCCATCTTGGATCTCCTACTACTTCTTCATATGTTTGAGGATCAGACTCCACCATCAAATAGCATTTTTCAGCAAACATAGGATCCTTCATGCACATACCACTCTCAAACTGAGATCTAGTCCTCCTTGGGTCATTAGGATCCCCGGCTAGCTCTCCTGCTGCATGTAGTGTCTTGGATGCCCATTTTGGCCTTGTAGGTATGTTAGGGTATTCAATAAACTCATCTCTATCAGACAAATCAGAATCAGCATGTTCAACAAACTCTTTACTTACTTCTTGAGGTCCAGGTGGAGAAGAGGCTTCTCCAACTTCCATTGCTGCAAGGGGTTCTTCTTCAAACTGAACACACCTTTCGATGAAGGCTTTGTTTGTGCTAAAATTTATTAGTTTGTACCCTTTTGAATATTTAGAGTATCCAACAAAAATACACTCTTGGCTTTGGGGCTGCAAATCCTTCCTCTTCTCTGTTGGAATTCTAGCCCAAGTCTTTGAGCCAAAAATCCTGAAATGGGTCACATCTGGCTTGTGCCCACTCCATGCTTCGAAGGGAGTCATGCCATCAAGTTTTTTATGAGGCACCCTATTATGAATATAGGCTGCACAGTTGATAGCTTCGGCCCAGTACTTTGGTGGCAAAGTTTTGGACTCCATCATGCATGTTGCCATCTCCTTCAGTGATCTGTTCTTCCTCTCAGCAACACCATTTTGTTGTGGTGTGTAAGGGATGGAATGCTGCATTTGAGTACCTACATCTGCACAATAATTAATAAACTCAGACTTGACATACTCACCACAATTTTCAGATCTGAGGGCCTTGAGTTTCCTTCCAAACTGGTTCTCAACCAAAGCCTTAAAGACATTGAATAGGCCAAAAACTTCAGACTTGTGTTTTAGGAAGTGAACCCAGCAATACCTGGAAAAGTCATCAATGAAATTCAATGCATATTTGGCCTGACTCATGGTCATATGAGGGAATGGGCCAGCAACATCACTATGGATCATCTCGAGGGGTGCAGAGGTTCTCTCATGACTAGCTCTCTCAAATTTATGCTCTGGGTGTTTTCCTAGGATACAACCTTGGCAGACTCCTTTGGAAAATTTTATCTTGGGAAACCCTATGACCATCTCTTTTTCACTAAGATCAGAAAGATACTTGTAATTTAGGTGGCCAAATCTTTCATTCCAAATCTTGCTGGCTTCATTAGCATGAATCAGAAGAGCAGAGGGGTTTGAGTAGGGTAGGAAGTGTGAGAACATGTATATCTTTTGAGCATGATTTGCAACTCCTTTTGCAATGACTCTACCACTTGAGATCTCTGTGATCTCAACTTCATCATGGGAGAATATGAATTTCTTAGGAGACCCAATGTGGGTCATCTGGTACACTGAAAAGAGGTTGGAGGCAAGACCAGGCACATACAAGACATTGCTGAACTGACCATGATCAAGATCAATCCTCCCTTTGCCCAAAATTTCAGTGAGAGAGTCATCTCCCAGTACTATAGATGGTCCTTTCAACTTGTCAAGTGAGGAGAAGGCCTCCTTGGTCGAAACCATGTGTCTTGAAGCTCCAGAATCAATGATAAAACTGGGTGAGCTTGATGTGCCAACAACCAATGCATGAAATCTCTCTCTCTATCATCTGAACTTGATCCTCCTTCTCTCTTCTTTGAGTTTTATGGAAGGGAGATGCCATTCTTCTCCAGGAGTTGGGTCAGCATGTCTATTTTATTCTTCATACAAGAGCTTTCAATGTGATTGCCCTTATTGCAGTATGCACACTTTCTCATTTCACCTTTGTTTTTCTTCTTCTGGTAGTTCTTCTTGGAACCTTGTGGCTCCTCCGGAGACTGTTTCTTGTATCTCTTTTGTTCAGGTGGATTTTTAGCTTTCTTTTTGCCTTTTGAATCCACCTTCGAATCTCCAGCAATCAAATCTTGATCTTTGGATGGTTTGATGGTGCCCATCATCACCAGCTTGTCCTGTTCTTGTGTGAGAGATTCCATGAAATCTGCAAGGCTAGGCATCTTCCAGGTTCGAGCTGTCAGTTTTGTGGCATAGAAGGTCGAAAAAAACACTGAATAGTCAGGGCCTAGCTTCGAGAGGATGGCCAGGACGAGATGATCATCTTTCTTTTCAATCCCACACTGTTTCAGCTGCAAAACTAGTGCTTTGAACTTGGAGAAATATAGCTGCAGGGATTCAAAGCTATTTGGACTCAGAGAAATCAGCTCATTTTCGATTTGATGTCCCCTCATCTCATCTGTCTTTCCAAAAAAGATCAGAAAGATTCTCCCATACTTCATTCGGTGATGTCAATCCATCAAGATGGAAAAGGAGGTCTTTGGAAATACTCAGACACGGGAGACCATAGGCCTCATCCCTCTTGTTGTGCCATTTGATCTTCTCTGCAGCTGCATTGGGCTCTACTTCTGTTGCCATAGTCACCCTGTAGAGGCCTTTCGCTCTCAACAGTATCTCCATCTCTACTTTCCATTCAAATAAATTGAAGGGAGTCAAGATAGTTTTCTGTGATTGATCCATAGCTTAGAAAATCTGTCCCGGCTATCAGTAGAAGGCTCCCAGTCACTGATGTCGAAAATGCAAAACAAATTTGAAGGAGAGAAATCAATCTACAATGGCTCTAATACCATGTGGAAATTGAACCCAGTGATAGATTAATTTTACTCACAACAATTAACAATTGATCATGCAAAATCACTCACAAAAGAGACTGAAATTGGAGCTGAACACTAAACTGTATTAACTCAGTGTACAATAGCCAACCCTGTAACATAATAGGTTTCTTAATGAATAACATACATCAGGGATTTGAATGCATGTGGAGCAATTCGAATCTAGCATAAAGTAGGCTTACTAAAAATAAGCAAATCCCCCATAGGTGTAAAAAGTTGATCCCAAATCTGTCATGGAGCTCACGAATTGGAAAAATGGCTTAGGCAAGCTAAAGAGTGGTGGAATGGCAGCTCATACATGCTTTTTCAAGGAGAAAAGAGTGGAGGATGAAGAGGACAAAAACTACTTCACCTCACCTAGTCTAGTTTTTTCATTTGCCTTAAAACACTGAAAAAGCAGGGAATAAAGCAGAAAAAGCAGAAGGGCACATAAGAGGCTAGGAATAAAGCAGATTTGATTCCTTGGGCTTTCCCATGCGCTACATGAGTCAAATAAGGAAATTTTGACCACTATGGATAGGTAAAAGACAACTTGCACAAGGTGGGACACATGAACTAGGCTAATAAGACATAAATAATTAAATTAATGTCTAAGTGGGTAAACTATGGGTTGATTATTCTAACACCAAGGGTGTTTTATTTTCCACTCTTCTTGAAATTCACGTTTTGAGGTCTTCCTTCTCCTTGGACTACTAGATCCACCTTCCTTGTCATGACCAAGAATCCCCAAATCATCAAGAAGTTCTTCGTCCATGTCTTCATGAGGCTCATCATTCAAGTCAGAGATATGTGAAATATTTCAACATTAGAAAGCTTCGACATTACATAATATCCATAAAACTTGTCCAAACTTGATTGGTCTTTTTTTAGGAGTCATTTCTATGCAAATAATTTACCTATATACAAAACAATAGCAATAAAAAATATTTAAAACTAGAACAAGTGCAATGCATTAAATCAGTAAAAAAGATTATTTGAAAAACAAAAAAATTAATCCTTTTGGACATACTATTAAATCTAAAATTACAAAATATAATGTATAAATATAATAATCAACTCTCAAGAGGAAAATTTAAATATTTTTTTAAAATTCTCTTTGCAAAATGAAAATGTTGATAGCTCTCAACTTTCAGCACCAAGACCAATTTTCCAAAGACTTTAGTTAGACTTTGCACTTGCTGCTATCAATGCTAAATGTCAAAAATATGAAATAACAAAGATGATGGGATTGACAGACTTTTCAGAGAAGTCATATTTTAATACCCACAAAGATATACATATCAAATTTTGAGACAATCATGTTCTTTTGTCGTGATCTTAAGTCATAAATAAAAAAGCTCACCATATTCCAAATCAAATATAAATGGTTCAACGGTTCAGTCAGAAATTGGGAGGGTAGTTTCTGCTTCTTGCATTAGAGTTCATAACTCACTATATGGAACATATAACCAGCATGTACCCACCACCCATATAGATCTTGGTTTCATATGTGGTTGAGAAAGGATTTTTTTTTATAATTTCAATCATCCCATCCTATTAGGTATGCAATTCTTCAAATACAAACATGACAATTAAACTGTGTTTATATACCTATAGATTATATCACAATGTTACCAGATAAGAGAACCAATTAAACTGATTGTTTATTTCCAAAATATTCAATAATAGAGTATTAGCGGCAATTTAAACTTCAACTTATAGTACTGTTCTCAGCTCACAATGCTTGGACAAGTGTTCTAAACAGTTGATAGAAAACACTCGCTAAAAAGGACAAATAAGAAATGAGATTATTAAATAGCACTTGAGCTTAGAAAAGCTAAACGTTTACCATACAACAAACTACTAAAGGTTTGTCCCCACTTATTATGCTTATGCATATCATTTTTCAATTACATGTTTGTATTCTGATTTCACTTCTTGATCAAAGATCAAATCCTATGATTCATTTTCCCTAGGCCTAGTAGAAGAGTCTCAAACATGAAAGAAAATAAAGAACACTTGCATCCATGAACACATGGCAAGCTAGGAATCTTGTGCCTGCCCAAAGAAACGAAGGAAAAAAATATTTCATTGATGCAACTGGGAAGACATATTTCCTTATCACATGTGCCAATTTTTACAAGTTCTTTCCTCTATTTAATCATTAAAAATTCCCTTTGCATCAACCACTGCACCACTGTCACCTAGAAATAATTGCTGTTAATATATGCAATTTTGCATTTTGGTATCTAAACTATTTCCATTACCTACGGTATCTAATATTTGTTTCCATTTTCACCCCCAACAAACAGATTAAAGAAAAAAACAAAAAGCAAACCATAGAAGAAGACAACACCAAAAGCTTAGCCACAGTCAACAACTAACAGTTTGTTTCCCTCTTTTCTATCAAATATTTATTCATCTTTCTAATGAAATTTTCCTTGGACTTACTGTATGTTTATCGTCTATCCCAACCTTCAAACTCATTGTCATTTATATGCAGACATAGATACTCGTTGCTTTTTTTGCTTTTTTTTGTTAACATAGATAGCTGCCATACACTACGACATTGTTTCTTGCCAATGATAGCTACATGTAAATTCTATAAATCTACGTTCTAACTTATAAACATTTACAAGAAAAAAAATTAATTGATTTCAATGTTTGGTGTTTGATCCCAACAGATAGATGGAAGAAATTTGTTTTATAAGAACATAAAAGAAAATAGAGTTTCACTCGTAAATGCAATGATAAGGTAAATGCAATTTTTCCCCTTCCTATTCAAATAATTATTGGTCCTTTGAAAGCAGTTTCAATTGCCATTTTATCATAACTCACCTTATGTCTAGTGTTCCTTTGACAGTTACAGCTTGCACTCAGTTGTAGTGGCACTGGAGTTTGGCAGTGTTCCTGAATCTTGCAGCTTGCAAGTCGGTGTCTCGGTGATACAGGGAATTGGAAGGAGTTTGGAAGTGTTCCTAAATCCTGCAGATTGCAATTCTATGGTACATAGAACTAGAAGGAGGCACTATAGATTCACATTCTATACTCCACTGTCCATCATCTATGTAGGATTAACCCCTTACTTGCGAGTTTCAAGTTCCTAGCTGTTGGCGGTGAGTCATTGACAATACTGTTGGCCTTCACTTCGGATTACAATCATTTGACATGAATAAGCTTCGAGTATTTTTCTAGTCACTCTTCATGATTTGTATTTTCTATCTTTGTACTTATTTCTTTGAGTTTATGATTGCTTTTATCTTCCCTCTCAGCTCAACTCTCTTTGATAAAAACCTGTGTAACATGAAGATCTAGTGGTCTCTGGCTGTTAGAAATAAAAACTTAAAAGCCCCAAAAAAACACAGAGAAAAAACATCCGGATTTTAATCCACGAAGAAAAAATAAAGCCTCGCTCGCCTCTCCACTAGTTTTCTAATCTTTATCTACCGCTATGCCAAAAAAAGGGTGGGTGTAGTTTTGCTTTGTGTGTAGTATGATGGATTGTGAGGATATTTCATCCGCACCATAGACCTCGTGATTCGCGAGTCGTGTGTAGTGTGGTAGATGGAGATGGTAGAAGAATTTAATTCCTTCATGGTAGATGGAGATGGAGGAAGGATTTAATTACCTCATTAACTCTTGGGCCATGGCATGGTTGTGTCGGCAACTCAACAATGGCCACCTTTGCGTTTTGAATAGCTCGTTTGAAGACGAGTCTTGGTTACGAGTAATACCATTACACCCTACATTAATAACCAAGGATCATGGCCTTTATTATCTATACCATCACCTTACATTTGATAGTACATCGAGATCATAGCACTCTGTAATTGATGACCCAAACTAATGACATTTTACAAAACTGGTTAAACATCAAAAAAACATTTAGATTACTTATTTTCCGATTTAAATATACAGTTTTATGAAAAAAATTACCTGTATTTGCTTGGCGAAATTCCCTATAACAGGAAAAGTGCTCGTCAAATTCCAACTCTAGTTACGACCACTTGTTGATAGGATTTAGTCGATTTAATATTCCAAACAATCAACTTGCATGGAAAAGAAGTTAAGTTATAATCATTGTACTATAATGGTTAATATAATTCATACAATCATTGTACTAGAATGGTCACTTTCCTTTCCTGTCACGTGGATGGCTTGAATTTGGTCCTTAACAATGGTATTCAATATTTTTTTACTATAATTACATTCGTTCCATGAAATGTTTGATACATAATTTTAGTTCAATCCTTGACAACTACGTTGAACGTTTTTGCTATACTTATGGTCAGTTTGATCATCTATGTATGCTACAACATTTTATTGTAATAGTCAATCCAAAATTTCCACATGTTCAAACATTTGAAAGTTCATTAAAACATATAGTTTCTTAAATTAAATTTCATGTAATAAAATATGTCAAAATTGAGAGGGTAACAAAACTTTCCTACTCATAATTATAATTCCATGTTTGGATTTTAAATTGTTGAAGTGTATTTTTCTAGTGCAACCACTCGAAAATGTCTAGTATCTTGCATTTATTTGAGTGTGTGAAAATCACCCATATATTAAGCAACTTGAAATGGTCTTCAATTTTTATATAGAATTTGTGGTGTCATTTTGTTTTTAATTTATGTCCTAATACTTTTTTAGGTGTAACCCCAATTCATTTTCACTACTATCAGGGCACCAAATCCAAAATATTTTTAAAATCTTGCATCTATTGTTACATAGGTTTCTTTTTCTTTTCATTCCTTATCCTCCTCATTGTTCTTTCTTTTTAATTTATTTCATTTCATTTCTTTATCAATGTGTCTTATTGTTTGAAAAAAAAAACATTCCATGTGGTGTTTTTTAATTGGATGTTAGGATTTGCTCCTTTAGAGTAAGTCCTGAGCCACTTTATTTTGTGTTTTTTCCCCATCATTGATAATGAAATGATTAACAATTGTGACTCATGTGGCTATAAAATAACCCTTTCCTCATAAACACTACTTTATAACCCACCCCAGTAGAAAGGTTCCAAGTGTCTTCTTTTTGTTGGACAAAAAAGGATTAAGTGATGTGTTTGTACATGGTGAATGAAACCATTTTTATCATTCACAAATATCATCCACGACTAATATTATTGTAGGTCATAGTACCCCCACTATACTAGTGTGTAACTATAAAACGTGCACCAATTGATTTCTACCATGTATCCATCCCACGTCTGGCATGAAAGGATTAACACCCTATCGTCTTCCTTGTGGGTTCCTTAGTCACAATTGATGGATAGGATCCTTGAGAATTTGAGACACTCTTTGTACTAGTGCCCAAATTTTTAACTTGCAACAATAATAATAAACACATTACCATTATCGTGCATCACCTTACACTATGGCCACATGTTAATAAACACCAAGAAGCATGTTATTTACAGAGTAATGTTTTCAACATTCTATTTCAGTGGGGAATCTATCACTTTTCCACTCTCAATTTATCTCCAACATCCCCTCTAGGAATCACATCAATAGTTGAGACATATCTTTGAGACTTATTTCCTTTCCCTTGAGCCATTCCTAAATGGGGAGGAAAACATGGATGCTTCCAACTTCAACTGATAGAAAAATAAGGATGATTTTGACTTCAACTAGAAGGAAATGATGAAGAACACACTTAATAGAGGAGGATACACCTAGCCAAGGAGGGCACAACCCCATACATCAACATTTTCTTTAATTGTTTTGCAACCAATTAACATTGATTGATTTTGTGAAGAAAAAGCATCTTGTATCTCATGATGTAAACTTCTAAGTGATAATGGACTATTTAATGGATGTTTCAAATGTTGGTGCTAAATTATGCAAAATGAATGAAGTTTTTATTGACATAGAGGATAATAATATGTACTGTAAGTTGATAAAATAGTAGCTTGGATAAAATGTCCAAATATGTATATTGGCAACAGTATTGGATACATTGTGAAGGGAAATATGCTCTATATATGTACTTTAGATGTAAGACAATTTTAAGATGATAAAAAAACTACATGACTCTATGTGTCCAACGACATGCAACAAAATATGCAAATAGGTAAGGAAAGAATGTTGGTGATGTGTTACTTGAGACTCCTATCCAATCCTAGTGAATGCATATTAATATCTCCAATCCTAGCAAATGACAATAGAAAAATATGGTTTATTTTGGTGAGAAAAGGTTGACCATGTTTGACCATTGTCAAACATGGTTGACAAATCATGAAGAACTAAGCTCAACTATAGTGAACCACGGTTGACTATTTTATATGCATAGTTGAATTTAGTGCATCGTGGTGGACGATAATTAACTTTTATTAGTAGTAGTTGACCATTTTAATGAAAGGTGTTAAATCATAGTTGATTTTTTTTTTCCATAATCAATTTAAACTAACAAATTTTAACCCTGTTTTGAAATATGGTTGACTAAGCTTAACCATAGCTAAGGAAGGGTGATTATTGTTTGACCATGGTTGACTTTAATGCATCATGCTTGACCTTAATGCATATGCTTGACTATTGTTTGACTGTGGTCAACCATGGTTTATATTAGTGAAACTCGGTTGTGTATGGTTGAGTGACTATTATTTGACCATCATTAATTTTGGTTGAATTAGTCAACCATGGTTGACATTTAGAAAGCATGGTTTCCTTTGCTTAGCTAAGGTTGACTATGTTTGACCACATTCACCATGTTAATGAAATGTGTTAATTGATTGTTGACCATTTTTTATCAAATTGAATAATGGTTGACGAAGTTTAACCATGCTTGAACATGGATGACTAATTTTGACCATAGTCAAGTATAAGTTGTTGTTGTTTGGCCATGGTTTATTTTAGTGAACCATGGTTGGATATGGTTGACTTAGTTAAGCATGTTTTACATTAGTAAACCATGGTTCACTTTTCTTACCTAAGGAATGCACCACGGTTAACTATTGTTTGACTTTGCTTAACAATGGTTTAATTTAATGAACCTACGGTTGTGTATCATTTGTCAACCTGGTCAAACTATGTCAACTTGGTTAAATGATAGTTAACCTAGCTTGACCATAACAAACAATGAATGACTATTATTTATACATTACCGACCTTAGCATACCATGGTTAGCTTTAATGCACCATGGTCAACAATTGTTTGAACTTGGTTAACCATGGTTTACTATAGAGAACCTTGGTTATATATGGTTGACTTTGGTTAGGAAACATTAACCTTTTTTTACCAACATTGACAATGGTTGGCGATGGGTGACAAATGATCATTAGATAAGTTAGACCATACTTTACCATGCATCAATATTGTTTAACCATGGATGATTTTAATTAACAATGGTTGACTTTAGTGAAATATCCTTGAATTTAATGAATTGTTGATGATTTTCAATGATTTTAGTTTTTGTAAGTTGACTTTAATTGACCATGGTTGACATTAGTAAATTATGGTTGATTTTGGTGAGAAAAGGTTGACCTTGTGTAACCATTGTTTACCATGGTTGACAAAGGGTGGCAAATGATGGATAACTAAGTTAAACTATAGTGAACCATGTTTGACTATTGTATTTACATAGTTGACTTTAGTGCACCATGGTGGACTATAATTAATGTTTTCTTAGCAATGATTGACCATTTTAATGAAAGGTATTAAATGATAGTTGACTAAGTTTTTCCATTTCAACTAAGGATGAAAAAGTTTCACCATGTTTTGAAACATGGTTGACGAAGTTTAACCATAGATAAGCAAGGGTGACTACTCTTTGACCATGGTTAACTTTATTGTGTTGTTCTTAGCTATTGTTCGATTTTGGTCAACCATGGTTTACATTAGAGAACCTTGGTGTGTATGGTTTAGTTTGATTGAGTGGCATTGACTATGTTTGACCACAACTGACAAACAATTATTGGCCATGGACTACTTTATTAAGTTAATGTTATTTTTTTCAAGTGATTCATGTCCTAAAATTTCCTCTGTGAACCCTAAGCCATGTGGAGATCAGGAACATTGTTTGAATATCTTAACTTAGTTAACATAAATACTAGTAACAACCATATTAATAATACTAATGTGTTCAAATATGTCTAAATTTGATATGTATATTATAGAGAAAAACATTACCAATGTGCCAAATTTATATCTATCCATAGGGTTATTGCTAATTAAGATCGACATATAAAAATATCTCCAAAATATTAATAAATAAATTAATATTATTTACTTAATTATAATATATTTATTTTATTCCATATTGTATATGGTTTTCACAGTATTGAATCGCATGTAATTGGATATCCTTCAAAAATGGATAAGGGTTCAAAGTGCTTTCCATTTGTGAGTGAGATTTAGATTGAAAAATTGAACATTAAATATAATTTGATAGACCAAAGTGTTAAGGGTATAATATTTTCATACTTTAAGGTTTTAAAATTTCAAACTGTGTGAATAGGTATAAAATGATAAATGTTAATTAGCCAAATTAGCCAAATTTGGTTAGTATCTTTCACTCGAAAGGTAAGGTTAAAGAATTAACCCTGTGGAATTCAAAGAAGTAAGGATGTGATAATGCACTAGTGGCAGAAATTTGTTTTGAAGGATCCAATTGCAACATTTTTTGCACATACAAAATGTTATTATTAAAAACTATAAGATTCATTATAAAGAATTTACTTGTTAATACAAAAGCTTACCCATAGCAAATCACAACTGCAATCATCTAAACCTGGGATAACATTACTCAAATCCTTTGGATTAAACTTTGGAATTTCTGTCACACCAGGCCATACATCTTCATTGGGAGTACCAAGTAACCTGCATATGATGGTTAAATTATCAATACTTATTTTACATCAACATAGATTCATCATTTTATTTTAAAATAAGATCTACTAAAATTTCAAGGAGAAAAATTTAAACTCTTCTTTAACGTTCACACTCTAATGCTTTAAAGGATCTCTTAGCTCAAAGAGTTACACATAATGTTAGTTTTTCAACATTAAGCTAGCATTATTAGGATCTTTAACTGAGAGAATAAAAAGTACAGCAATCAAACACAAGAGACAATGAAAACAGTGTTTTTCCTCGGGGAAACCATAAATAGAGAAAACCCTGCAACTTCCTCAGAGATAGAAGTGATCTCCCAACAGCAGTAATCTTTTTCTTGTCTATCCCCAGTGTCTTCTCCTTCCTCAACTATGAGCTACACTTGAGTGTGTAGGATTTGTGTGTTAAATAGAGACTCCAGTTCTCCATTTATACTAATCCCAAAATGACTAAAACCCTACCAGGGCCGACCTCTACTAGGAGAGTCTAATAACCCTAGTGCCCCAGAACTGCAGGGACTTTAACCCTTAGACAATCGAAGGGTTACTCACTATGACTTGAAATGACTTGTTTATATTATTGATCCTCTCGATCAGAACATCAAGGAATGACAATATGACTCAATTACATTATAGATACATCCCAAAATAAACATTGGGTTACAATACATAAGATACATAGATGAATACATTCTGAAGTTACAAATACATCAACACATAAAGCATAAGAAACTCACTGGAATATTTTTCTGAGCTGATCCCACTCCAACCTTCCTTCAAACAAAGGTCGTTTTATATGTAGTTCAGTTGCATCACTCATAAAATCAAAGCAGTTGAAATATATGCGAAAAACTTGTCAACTATAAACAGAAATTTCACATCCAACTGAAAACATAAAGCTCTCCTCTGATTAAAATGAAATATATACCAAAAATGCACCCAATATCCCACATATCAATTGTGAAAGAGTAAATCATTTCTCCCAAGAGCAATTAAGGTGCCTTGTACCAAAGAGTTACCACTTGCAAGCACCCAAATGAATATTTTCAAACTGTAATTTATTGAAGATGCAGTTAAAATTAAGAGTAAGTAATTGATATTGACTAGACCCAAATTCTTAGAAACAATTTAAAATTCCCAATCTGTATATGAAAACAGCAACAGGAAAGCAATTTGACACATAATTATCGCATTTGTGTAGGCCTTGAAATTGGGACATAGAACTCGTCCAAGCCCCATATCTACAACTTTCAGCAATCCCTCATCCAATTTTAACAACAGATTTTGGGGCTTCAGGTCTCTAGAAACCCAACAAATATGTTACAAACACACACACACACACACACACACACACACACACACACATATATATATATATATATATAATTTTGAAGGTTTGATCTTCCTTCGCCAGCGGCTTCCTTCGACGAAGACGAAGCTTGACAATTTCTCGGCTCCAACTGTTTCTTACACAAACTCCTACACGAACTCTTACATGAACCTTCAAACTGATCAACACTTGTCTACTCCCATTAGTGGCCTCTTTCCTTTCGAGATTACAGACCTCTTGTGCTATTCATATCCTAAGAGAACTTCAGATGAACTTTGGATGAATCTCAGACAACAGAGAGCCAAGAGAAATAAAACTTTATTTTATTAAGAACACCTGATAGTAATTACACAATGGTTACATAGGATAGATCTAAAGAGATCCAGCATACATATTCTTTGATGGACTACGGAACCCAAAGGTGCCGAAGCTACCTTCAACTCATTTCCCACACTCAAACTTGGGAACTCAAAGGCGTCGAAGCTACCTTCTGCTCATTTCCCACACTAAAATTCTAACTTACTTGCAGAGCTCTAACCTCCAAACTCCGATGATCCAAATGACTTACTTCGCCCCTTATTTATAGGAAATTCAGGGGACAAGTAGAATCCTACTTTTTAGAGTGTCGGGACATGTATGTCCTTGACAAGAATAAAGATAGTACTGGATTTTCCATAGATTCTCTCTAATGTGGGTCAAATCGCACCAAAAGTCGAAGAATTCCTTCGAGTTACAGAGATTCGTCCAGAAATCTTATGAAAAAAGTGGAGATTTTAAAGAATCAAATCCCACAAAAAACTTATTGAGAAGACTAAAGGTTACACAGTGGATATTTTTACAGAATCCCATGAAAACTGTTAGGCACCATAGTCGGTCTGAAAGACATTAATCAAAGTTCATTGAACCATACTGGTTATCATAATACAATGTGTCCCACATTTTGGTGTATATCTGACGGATAATAATAGGTTGTCCTTGTAAATTCTGCACCTTAATCTTCATATGTAATAACCATTGATGATGGTTACTCAAAAAGAAACCAAGCACTTGTTTTTCATCCATGACTTCGGATTCTTGCAGATCTCTTATTTTATTAAGTCCAACACCATGTCCTTCATATTCGCTTTCAATGGTATATGGGTCCACTGTGCTTCGGTTGATTCCAAATGTTTTCCACCAATTGAAGAACCAATCAGGGATATCAAACTGTAGAGCTGTTCTAATAGATCCGAAATTGAGAAGGGAGACATATGTCCTCTCAGAATTGTCCTTGCATAAAAATTCCCACCACATATGTTTGTATTCTGAATAATTGTAAGTAGTGCCAGGAAATATTCAGTCTGCATGTCCTGTTGGCCACCATTCAAGATTTTGTGGACGATTTGTGTAGTAGTATTGATTTTCTATCGCGGGAGCGACAGAATTTTTTTTCCAAATAGATTCAACATCATGAAAATTATATATCAATGCTTGTGATGCATCTGCATCTTTTCTAAGTGCTCTGTCATACATCAAACTTGGAATAGAACTTGTGGAAGTGGGCCTTCGTCGAATCTCTGGTACAATCCTTGGGAGTAGAGATCATGGCTGCAGGTTCCTATCAATCACTTGAGTGCTTCATAGCTGCAAGTTTGGTCTCCATTGTTGTTTGTATTCAGTCCAGCTCATGCTTTCTGGAATTTCTCTGGTATCTTCCTGATTGTTTTTCCACTCACTGAATATGATTAAACAAGAGGCAGGTTCATTTGATATTTGTTTTTTTGCAGTCTATAAGAGATTTTCTCTGCTCAAAAAATCAAGCAAACAATTTTCAGAACCTTTAATATGTTCAATATCAAATTCAAAGTTTGAAAACAAAGTTTGCCATCTTGCCAACTTGGCCTCATTGGCCTTTTTAAATTTTTTGTTCAAGACTTTGTTCATGGCAGCAGCATCTGTTCTTAAAACAAACTTTTTGTTAATAAGAAAAATTTCGAATTTTTGCACAGCATTTACTGTAGCCTTTATTTCTTTGTCTAATGCAGTATAGTTTTTCTCTGCATCTTGCCAAACCCCTGAAGCAAATGGTAAAATTTCTTCTAACTTCTTTTTATTTTCTTTGATCCTTACTTGCTTTAGAACTGCTCCCCACCCTTCATTACTGGCATCAGTTTCAACAATTTTTGGTAGATCGTCATCTGCGACATAGAGAATAGGCATAGTCTTTACTCTTGCTTTGATTTTTTGCACGGCTCTGGTGTGCTCATGGGTCCAAGGAACTAGTTCCTTCTTCAATATTTCATTCAAAATCTTTCGATCTTTAGCACAGTCTTTGTAGAAATGATTGACATAGTTAATACTACCCAAAAATATTTGCAGCTGGGTTTTGTCAAGGATTTTGTCAGGAAATTTATCAGCAAATTCGACTGCATGTTGTTGCAAGATCAACGTTCCATTGGAGATAACATGCCCTAAAAACTTGATCTTGGTTTGGAATAATTCAAGATTCTTTTTTGATAGGACCAAACTGGATTCTTTGACAACTTTTAACAAGGTTTCCAAATGTTTAAAATGCTGCTCAATTGAATCTGAAAACACAAGAATATCATCTATATATACAATCAGCCAATCAAAGTATGGCTTGAGCACATTATCCATCACCCTCTGGAATTTTGAAGGAGCATTCTTGATCCCAAATGGCATGAAATTCCATTCATAATGTCCTGTAGAAACACTAAAGGATGTTTTGAACTTATCTTCCTCTTTAATGGCTACTTGCTAAAATCTAGACTGGAGATCAAACTTTGAGAATATATTAGCTCCTACAATTCTGTTTACTAGACTCGACTTATGAGGGATTGGGTATGTGTCATCTACAAGAACTTTATTTAGAGGCTTGTAATTCATAACAAGTCATGGAACACCTCTTATTTGTTCAGAGTGTTTATTTACATAGAACCCATAACAATTCCAAGGACTCTTAGAGTGTTGGATAAGTCTTCTTGATAACAGTCCTTTAATTTCTTCTTCACATAATTTTTGAAAATGGGCATTCATGGGAATTGCTTTGATTTTACAAGGTTTTCCCTCATATCCTTCCTTATAGGGAAGCTGGATAAAATACTTAGCTTTTTTACAGAATGCAGTTGGGTTTTCAGAACATACCTAAGTCTCAAATTGTTCTCTGAGATGTGAAATTTTTTGTTGAACCTGTGGCAATTTCAATTGGTCTTCTATTCTCATAGCTGCTTTCAAATATTTCAATTCTTGGATCTTTTTCTCTTTCTGTTGGATTTTCGTTGCAATCTGGACCATTGTTGAAATTTGTGGAGAATAGACAAAAGGGAGGACGACTTTGGTTGCTCAGATAGCTTTTGTAGAACCTTGTCTAATTTTTATATTAGGTAGAGTGGTGAAGAATGAAGCTTTTCTTTCTGGAGTTCTTGCTGAGCCATAAGGTTCAATAGCTGCAAGGAAAGGAGTGCCAAGAATACATGCAACTGAAATATCTGAGAGGAAAAACTTCATATCCAGACAATGTTTCTCAAAGCACAATGTTGCTTTGGGGATCTCATATCCCAAGGAGATTTGGGTATTGCCTATTCCAATAATAACATGAGAAGTTTTTCTCCAATATTTGGCTAGAATAAGATCTGTATACAGCATATTTACATCTGCACCAGATTCAATCATAGCTTTGAGCTTGAAAATTCTATCTTGAATTTTTAAATGTATCAGTACCAAAGGTTTTTGATGCTCAATAGCCAAAACTTTTATAGAATTAAGGCCTTCAAGACTATTAGTATCAAATATACTAGTGTTTCTGTTTATGCGCTCTTCTTTCAGATCTTTCTTTTGAAGGGGCACCTATTTTAAGTTTATGTATTTCATCTCGAGCCCATAGATCGACTTTGTATGCATTTTCTTCCAAAAATCAAATTTCAAGACCTTGAACTTTGTGTTTCAGATCAGAAACTTCTCTTTTCAAATTATTTAACTCTTTACCTAAATCATTCAATGTGAGAGGTTGTAATATTTCATTCCTATTATGCTTTATGAATGATTTGGTATTCTTTTCAAAAGAAGCATCAACAAATACAGGCTTCTTACCTGAAGACGTTTCATCATGATATTTTTGTGTCGTCTTCATCATAGTTTTCAAAAAAAAGTCAAGGAGGGATGCCTTCATTTATCCTTCAGGTAATGCTTGGATTTGGGCAAGAATTTGTGCATATTCTCCTGTGTTGCTTGATGCCATGAAAACTTTTAGCTTAGGCATTTTTCTGTCGAGTTCTTCATCTGTTTCTTCTATGCTTTCATATGTTTCTGATTCTTCTGTAGAGCTGCAAGAACACTAATTTGGGTTTGAACATTGACAGTTCTGAGCAATAAATAGAACTTCTTGTTCTAATTTAGACAAATCGTTAGTGTCATATTCAAATTTAGAAGTGTCAGGACTAGAACTGAAATTTCCTTGATCTATATGAACTTCTTCTTGCTTAATAAAAGGGATTTTTGGGCAGGCATCAGTGATGTGCATATCTGAGCCACATGGGTTGTAATGAATAGGTATTCTAGAAGCCATTGTTATTTTGGTATTTTTATGAACCTTATTTGGGGAATCTTTTCCCCTGGTCCTTTTTGATGCCTCTTGTCACGTCCCCGACCCTCCGACCAGCGAAGAGGACGCCACTATACACCGTTAAACATCTGGGCTAAAAACCCCATGAACATGTATGTACATAAAATGCTGAAAGAGAATGATTTGAACTAGAACATGCATACATGATTATTTATGATACAACGGAAGCAAACACGCATTCATACAAGCATTCAACATGTTCATCATATTCATTAATCAATAAATATAAATATAGAGACAAAATGTTCAAGATTACTTATCTCATAAAGAACTCGTCCCGCAACCAGCTACGTCGCTGCAACGTTCCACCCAACCATAGGCTAGCATGCTCCTAAATCTCTCAGCAGTGCTACCACCCCCAATCTGGGCATGATTCCCCAAGGAATAAGGAACAAGCAGGCTTACACACAGCCAAGGATACACAAAACATAGCCAAGCCAATGCAATTGGGTTTATCAGGCCATCAACAAGACAACCAAACCTACATGGTCAGGTTTATCATGCCATCAAGGAACTGGGAAAGGATAAATGCTAAGCTGGTGAGCCCATTACAGATCTAGGAGCACCTACACCAGAACTAGCCTGACTTCTAAGACACCCACACACACCCAACACAAGGAATCAGTCCGTTCTCTGCTACATAGTCCCTCAGGCCCTGACTTCCCTTCCAGTGCTATTCAGGGGTTGTTGAGAAGAAATCCAACCCTCTAGCTCTGTCTGTGTGGTTTCCAAGCACACCAGGTTTATCAAGAAAACCAAGGCCCCATCCCTGCTCCCAACATAGTCCAAAGACCAACCATTACACACATGCAATCAATCAGCAGTTACAACTTAGACAGGGAAAACAAATCCTGAGTCGTTCTTGGCCCTATCGTGGCCAAAATGACTCCCAAGCAACTTACAGCAGTCCCAAAATGTATCAGTAAACATATCTCACAACTTGGGGAAAACAATAGTTCATCCTGGACAACGAAGCCATCGGGAAGACTTACACAGACCGCAAATGGGGAAGGAAAATCAGCCTCCCAACCTATGCGTGAGGGAAATTTACACCAGATCCAAATATAAGGATGGAAACACACCAGATACCTCTCTGTGTAAAATGTGAATGACATTCAAAATGGCTCCCCCCTCCTGGCTGTGTGAGACCAACAGAAAAAAGAATCCTCTACGTGAGACACAGGACGTTTTTCCCTGTGTGAGAATGAGCAAAAATGGAGAATGGTGAGTGGGAAGTGCAGGAGTGTTCATAGCATCATCGTGGAAATCCTCCATAGTTTTTTTCCTCTACCCAATGTGAGGTTCCATTCACTGGTGGAGTGTGCATGTGGGAAAGGACTGACAGTCCTACCACACCCAACTCCCCAACCATAACTACCTCAACTACCTAGAAGAACATTAAAATGGTGGTTGGATAAGACAAGGGAAGGTGAGCAAGTAAAAAGGGTTTAACAACTGACACATGGCTTTTCCCCATAGGTTCAAAGTTTAACAATTCCCCCCCCCCCATCCTTGTGAGAATCATGCCCCTCTTCAATCTAGTTGTCGCGAACATAGTTGGTTGGGTTATTTAATTAAATATGCATATTTACATTATGACAAAACTTAATATATGCCATATACCATGATAGACCATCGGCAACGATTCCGTTCATCGAAACATAACACAACTAAATCGATGGTGGGGATTTTGCCTTTAGCTCCACACCACGATTCATTACAATATATACATCATGTACATTTAATGCAACGGGGTCAAAACTGGGGTGTTACACCTCTCCTTGTGGGCATCTGTTTGCGAGGTGTCCTAGTTTCCCACAGAGCCAACAAGTGACCTTATGCTTTTCTTGAGCCTTAAAGGTTTTCAGCTTTATATCATTTGGAGTATAGTAATGGGTATTAGGAACCCACTTGTAATGTGCTCTCTTTCAAAAACTATTAGAAGGTTTACCAAACTGAGAATTCTTTTGAGGTCTTCGAACACTCCTGATTCTTTTCAATATTTTCTTGGCCTTTCTTTTCCTGCGAATCGGATCTTCTATTGATAATCCATACTTAGCACATATTGATTTTCTATCAAGAAATCTAGACATTTTTTGAATAGATTTATTTACGTTAGTGCTAGTACATGGGCCAACCAGAGCAGAAGTAATAATAGAGTAGATTTCTCCCCAAGTGTAGGTTTCATAGGGTATTTGAAAAATGCCTTGGGCTTTAAAGTAATCTACATATTTATTGGGGAGAGTAGTAAGGTATACTTGTTTCTAGAGCATATTTTTGCTATCTGCTACCTCATATATGCGATGCATCCATTCCCTGTGGAAATCATCATAATTAGCCATACTCTTACATTTTGAGTTCACTAAAATAAGAGAATGCTTATCAAATATTTCGTGCTCTGTTCCACACCAATGCTCTAGGATCATAGTGGTAAGAGCACTGATCATATTACTTTGTGGCTTTCCGTCTTCATGGAAAATTATATCTCCAGCATCATCTCTTAATACTTCCTTTTCCATTTTTTCCACAAGTGCATGAGATGATTCTATTTCCCACCATTTGGCTAGAGTACTAGTAAAACATTGTATAAGACATTTGCATGCTTCTATCTCGCCTTTTACTTTCATGCACACAATTATGTATGATACATACAGTCTATCTAACACTTGTCTGATTTGTCCTACAGACATATTATCAATGTTCCACTCTAGGTAGCTTTCTTCAGAAAACTGTGGTACTTCAAGTAACTTTCCTTTGCCATACAAATCTGGAGCTAAGGGCCTAGACATGTTCCATGGCAGGATTTCTTTAACAGGAAAAGCCCATTCTGGTGCAAGCTGGGTAACAAGGGCATAATCTGCCTCAATGCTTTCTTTAGGAAAATGGAGGGGAAATTTCTCTTTGATTTTAGACTTTTCTGAATGATAAACACTAGAAATTCCTTCAACTGGTCTAGTAAAAGGGTTAGAGAGGGGGATTTCTCTATCAGGTTGATCTTTTGAAGGAATATCTTCTTGGATTTCTCGACTTGGTACTTGATATCTTTCGTTTTCTCATCAAGTTCAGATAGTTTATGGGTCATTCCAAAATAAGAGTCTTGTAGCTCTTCCAGTTTTGCACTCTGATTTTTGGCTTTAGAGGCCATTATTGTGACTTTAGTTCTAATTCCCGAAATATTGAGAGAAAAGGAATTATTTGATGAGACTAATTCATTCTTGGTGACCTACAGCTGGTCAATATGTCTCCTACGAGCATAATCATTTGTGACAAATGTATGTGCATCCATTCCTCTTAAAGCAACATTTGTCCAATTTATTTGTTCTGAAACAACTTGTATTCTTCTATTAGTGTTACTCATTTGAGATTCTTCTTTAGCCAAAACTAGACAGACATCTTTAGATTGTAACACCCCGGTTTTGACCCCATTGCATTAGATGTATATGATGTATATATTGTAAATAATCATGGTGTGGAGCTAAAGGCCAAGGCCCCACCATCAATTGGTTATGTTATGTTTCGGATTGAAATTGTCACCGATGGTATATCAGGGCATGCGGCATACATATTAATTTTTGTCATCATGTAAATATACATCTTTAATTAAATGAACCCAACCAGCTATGCTCACTACAACCATAATGAAAAGGGCATTATTTTCACAAGGATAAGGGGAGGAGGTCAAACCTTGAGCCATGAGAGAAAAATCCATGTGTCACCACCCTGTTTGATTGCTCATCTTCCCATGTCTTATCCAACCACCACCATTAAAAATTGCTGCTGTTAGTTGGGGAAGTTATGGTTGGGAGTGGGGTGTGGTAGGAATGTCAGTCCTTGCCCACATGCACACTCCACCAGCGGGTTGACTTCATGATGGAAAGCAAAAAACCACCTCCATCACTCCAGTGGAATCCCCACTCTCTCCACTACTATGCCATTCTCTCCATAATCTGTTCATCCTCATGCAAGGATGGTAGTCTGATGGTTCCTACACACCATCTTCTTTCTCAGTTTGGTCTCACGCAGCCAGGAAGAGGGACCCATTTGGCTGGAAGAGGGAGCCATTTCGGATGTCATTCACATTTCCACAGAGTGGTATCTAGCATGTTTTCCATCCGAATTCGGGAGGTCTGATGTCAATTTCCCTGACACACAGGTTGGGAGTCTGTATCTTCTTCCCCATTTGAGGCCTGTGTAAGTATTTTCCGATTGCTTCGTTGTCTAAGAGGGGTTGTTGTTTTCCCCACGTTGTGAACTGTGTTTCTGATACGTTTTGAGACTGCAGTAAGTTTCTTGGGAGTCGTTTTGGCCACGATAGGGCCAAGAATGACTTAGGAGGAATTTTCCCTGTCTAAGTTGTAACTGCTGATTGATTGCATGTGTGCAATGGTTGGTCTTCAGACTGTGTTGGGATTAAGGATGGGGTTTTGGTTTGCTTGATAAACCTGGTGTGTTTGGAAATCACACAGACAGAGCTAGAGGGATGGCTTTCTTATGCACAACCCTTGAATAGCACTGGAAGGGAAGTCAGGGCCTGAGGGACTATGTAGCAGAGAAGGGACTGATTCCTTGTGTTGGGTGTGTGTGGGTGTCTTAGGAGTCAGGATAGCTCTAGTGTAGGTGTTCCTAGCTCTGTAATGGGCTCACTAGCTTAGCATTTATCCTTTCCTAGCTCCTGGATGGCCTGATAAACCAGACCATGTTGGCTTGGCTGCCTCATTGATGGCCTGATAAACCCAACTGTGTTGGCTTGGCTGCATTTTGTCTATACTTGGCTATGTGTAAGCCTGCTTGTTCCTTATTCCTTGGGGAATCATGCCCAGCTTGGGGGTGGAAACATTGCTGAGAAATTAAGGAGAAATACGGCCTATGGTTGGGTGGAACGTTGCAGCGACATAGCTGGTTGCGGAATGAGTTCTTCATAAGATAAGTAATCTGGCCTATTTTACTTTTGCAATTATATTCACTGTTAATAAATTATGATGAACATGTTGAATGAATGAATGAATGTTTGCTTCCACTGTGTATGATAAATAATCATGTATGCATGTTCTAGTTCAAAGCATTTTGTTTCAGCATTTCAGCATATTATGAATGTACATGTTCATGGGGCTCTTAGCCCAGATGGTTAACGCCATGGTAGTGTCCTCTTCGCCGGTTGGAGGGTCAGGGACGTTACAGTGTGGTATCAGAGCTCATGTTGCAGCATGTGCCTGAATGGGCCATGAAAGATGCAGTGACAGAGGCAGGATTTCCTTCTGCAAAATAGAGATTAGAAGTTTTTGACAGAAAACTTCAACAAAATGTTTTCTAAGTGCTTAAACTGTCGGTTCATCGGAAAACTTAGTGGGAAGGACTTCCGATGCAGTGGACAGCTAGACAAAAGATCACCCGATGAAGGAAGAAGTGTGGAAATTTTCTAAGTATTCTGGCTGTCAACACATTGGAACACCTAGAAAGATGGATCATTGATCCTTAGCCGATTGAGCGCCATCGTTGCGGATGGCTAGACCACAATGTTCCCGACGGGTAAGGCCTCCGACCGCCGATGCCGTAAAGAAAGCTTAAAATTTTTTCTAAGGCCTGAAATCGTCGTCTATCGGAAGAAGATAGTGCTTCATGCATCCGCCATTGTGGAAGCCTAGAGCACTAGTATTTCGACAGGGAGAAGCTCCGACTGCCGATACTGGTCAAATCTAGTTTGTCGATTGGAAAGCATTAGTGGATTGGATCACCGATAAGGAAAGGATCAAAGATGATGATCCGCCATTGCGGCTGCTAATTGAACTAACCCACCGATGCTTTAGTCTTCCACTCGCTGATGCCAAGGTGTTAGTGGATTATGGAGCCGACAGAGTCAGCGAAAGATAGAGAAAGTTTTGGCCGACAGAAGAAGAGAAGAATTTTCAAAAATTGTCTAAGTGTTGAGGCCATCGGTGATCGATGATGGTTAACTGTTTGGATCGGCAGAAATTAGTAGTTTGTGCGCCCACCATTTCGGAAGCCTAGAGCACTAGCCTTCTGACGAGAAGAGACTGTCGATGCAAATTAGGTTATGCCTTAGTAGATTTGGCCACTGATCAAAAGAAGATTGAATATGGTGGGCCGCCATTGCGACTGTTGATGGAACTATTTCGCTGACAAAAGAAGAGAATTGAGTCGATCAAGCGGAAAAAAGGAAGACTAAAGGGAAAATTTTGGAAATTTCTCTAAGTCGTGGAGTCATCGGCCATCGGCGATGGTTAGTTTAACACATTTCCCACACCTAGTTAATTTATTTGTCGATGAGCTACGTCGGATGAAGTTAGTGGATTGAATGCCCGCCATTGCGGCTAGCTAGTGAACTATCCTTCCAACGGATAGAGGCTTCAACCATCGATGCCGTAGTGATTAGTACTTTTGATAGCCAATGAGAAGAAAACTTGAAATTTTTTTTTAAGTATAAGTTCGTCGGAAAGTTATTGAGGATTGGAATTCCAATTGGAAAAAGTTCAATGAAGGTGACTTGCCATTGTAGCTGCTTATTCAACTAGCCCTCCGACGCCACAGCCACTAGTGCTTCCGACCGCCGATAGACTTACGACCGCGGAAGACTTAAGGAGAATAGTCATTGACATCGCCGATCGGGAGTCTAGATGATTGCTCACAGAAGATGAAGTAAGAACACTTTCTGCCGTTGTGGCTGCTCAAAGGACTATCCACCCGATGCATAGTCAACTTGGTTGCCGATGTAGATCGGAAGTGTAGTTGTTTTGATTACCGCAGTGTCGACAGAATAGTTGGGAAGAGGTCCAATTGGGCCTAAGTAAATTTGGGTTTTTCCGAAGAATTTCTCAGTAGTTTCTTGAGCACTTTTTGACTGTCTTCAGTTGATTTTCAACAGATTTCAGCAGACTGTCCATGGTCACAGAGCTGAATATGAAATAGAGAAAATTCTGTGTTTTAGCATAATTGTTGTTTTATGAATTTCCAGAAGAAAAGGTAAGTAATTTTTATTTATATTAATATTATGCATCTAACAGTTTGCTACGAACACATTTGCAGAAATTTAGATAACTTCCAAGAGCAGTACTCCAGAAAGAACAGTGTGGTAAAGCTAGAGGTGGTTCATTCATGAGAACCCATGATGGGTATGATGCTCGGGATTCTTAAGAGCGAGCAAAAGATGCCATGGGAGAAAATGTCCGTAATGGAAATGATGACATAGAGTCTAATGGAAGGAGATTCCAGGGGACACCATTCGAGGTTGCAACCACCATGAGAAGCTTGATTAAATCCCAGGAAGAGCAGTAGCAATTGAATGCTACAATGTTGCAGAGTTTGACAAACTTGCAAAGAAAGATAGACTCTGGACGAGGTATAGCAAGACCAGAAGGCAGTAAGAGCAGTACTAGGAGAAGGAGAAGGACTTCCAATGGATCATCTGACTCCGAAGAATCCAACAAGGATTCCAGTTCTTCATCTCATAAAAGAAAAAGAAAGAGACACTATAGGGATTGCTCTCGGGATGAATTTAAGAAAGCTAAACCTCCTACATTTGATGGAGAGGTAAATACTGGACAAGAGACTGAAGCTTGGATTCTTGGTATAAAGAAGTACTTTCGAGTGCATGATTATTCAGGAAACATGAAGGAAAGAGTTTCCATATTCAATCTGAATGGAAGGGAATCCATTTGGTGGGAACACTTCAAGAAAGTAAAGAGGATCAGTGAAAGGAGACTTAAGTGGAAACAAATCAAAAAGTATTTCAAGCATAAATACCCCTCTGACATGTATTATGATGACAAGATTAAGGAGTTCCATGAGCTGAGGTTGGGACAGCAGACCATGGAAGAGTATGCAAATAAATTTTTCGAGCTATTGAGGTATGTCCGGTACATCAGAGATGAAAAAGTGAAGGCCCAACATTTTCTGAGTGGATTACCTCAGTCTTACAAAGATAGGATTCAGTTTTATAAAACTAGAACTCTTGAAGAAGCAATAAGGAAGGTTAAGTATTGCTATTAGCAAAGAAAAGGTAAGCTAGATTACCATAAGGCATGGAAGGACAAGAAGAATGAGAAGTTTGATGAAAGAAAGAAAGGTTTCAAACCTTCTAACTTTAGGAATCAGCAGAAGTAGCCATCCCAAGCTACGAGTAAACCAATTGGAGTGACAAGGGAAAATCCTAAAGATCCACAACAGAATAGAGGGCCACTTCAATGTTGGAAACATGGAGGAGCCCACATGCGCAGAAATTGTCCACTCGAGAATGAGAGTGCAAGACCGGCTTATAACATTCAAGAAGCAGAGACATTGGGTCAAGTAGCAAGGGCAATCCCTAGGATTCATGTAGCACTGGAGGACCGCCAGGCAGATCACCAGTCAGCTATGGTTGAAGTAGCAGGTAAGATAGTTGAATAATCTATTTCTATTTTGATTGACCATGGTTCTACTCACAGTTACATTACTCCTAGAGTAGTGGAGATTTGTGCTTTTAAGAAAGTCAAGCATAGAAAATCTTGGTTAGTTCAGCTAGCCACTGGAACTAAGAGAAAAGTTAGTGAAGTGGTGGAGAAATGTCCATTGGTCATGGATGGATTGGTCACTTGTGTAGATCTGAATGTTCTACCACTTGGTTCCTATGTCGTTCTCATTGGAATGGATTGGTTAGAAGCTCATAGGGTAAAGCTCAACTACTACAATAAGACTTTCGAATGCATGAATGAAGAAGGGAACCTAGTAGTTGTGAAAGGTATTCCAAAGGTGATTTCAGTACAGCAGGTTTAAGCAATGCAGTTAAAGAAGTTCTGTAGGAAGGGTTTCCAGTTTTATGCAGCTCATATTTTGGAGGCATCACGAGATGAAACTCCTAGGTTGGAGGACTATCAGGTGTTACAGGAATTCAGGGATGTGTTTCGTAATGAGACTCTAGGGATTCCTCTAAAGCGGGACATTGATTTCACAATTGAACTTGTGCTAGGAGTAGCACCAGTGTCCAAGACACCCTACAGGATGAGTACATCGGAAATGCTTGAGCTGAAGTTGCAACTGCAAGAGTTGTTGGAAAAGAAGTATATCCGGCCGAGTGTGTCTCCTTGGGGAGCACCACTTCTGTTTGTAAAAAAGAAAGATGGTACACTCAGGTTATGTATTGATTACAGAAAATTGAACAAGGTTACTGTGAAGAATAAATATCCTTTGCCTAGGATTGATGACCTCTTTGATCAAATGAAAGGAGCAAGGGTTATTTCCAAGATTGATTTGAGGTCTGGTTACCATCAGGTGAGAATCAAGGATGAAGACATTCATAAGACAGCCTTCAGGACAAGGTATGGAAATTATGAGTTTGTAGTGGTACCATTTGGTCTCACAAATGCACCAGCTACATTTATGTGCCTTATGAATAGTGTCTTCAGCGGGTATTTGGACAAGTTTGTTCTTGTTTTCCTTGATGACATTCTTGTTTATTCTAAGAATGAGGAAGAGCATGAAGAGCATTTGAGATTGACATTGCAATTGCTCAGGGAGCATCAGTTGTATGCAAAACTGAGCAAGTGTGACTTATATAGAGATAGAATTCAGTGTTTGGGTCACATTATCTCTAAGGAGGGTATATTTGTGGACCCTGAAAAGATTGAAGCCATTATGAATTGGCCTACTCCAAGAAATGTGATAGATGTAAGATCTTTTATGGGACTTGCAGGATAATACCAAAGATTCATTGAAGGATTTTCCAAGGTTGCACATGCCATCACTTCTTTGCAAAAGAAGGGGATAAAGTTTGAATGGACATCGAGGTGTGAAGAAAGCTTCTAGCAATTGGAAAATCTTCTCACCAGTGCACCTGTATTGAAAGTTGCAGATCCAAAGAAGGATTTTTTGGTGTGTACCGATGCATGCGGACAAGGGCTTGGAGGAGTCCTTATGCAGGACAACCACCTGATATGTTATGAGTCAAGAAAGTTGAAGGAACATGAGAAGAACTATGCCACTCATGATCTAGAGCTTGCAGCCATAGTACATGCCCTCAAGATGTGGAGGCATTACTTGATGCGTAGAAGATTTGAGCTCAAAACAGACCATTGTGGTTTGAAGTATCTATTTAATCACCCTACCTTGAACGCTAGGCAAGCAAGATGGCTGGAATTTTTATGTGAATTTGATTTTGAAATCAAGCACATAAAAGGGAAAGAGAATAAGGTAGCTGATGCACTCAGCAGGAAGGTGCAAGAAATGCATGTGGCATCTCTTAGTATTTGCCAGTCAAATTTGAGGCGATAGATTGTTAGTCATGCTGCTGGAGATGGATTGTATGAGCAGGTAAAGTACAAAGTGCAGTAGCAAAGTCTTAAGAAGAGGTATGAAGGATATAAATTGAGGAGAGTTGTCATGGATGAAATCCATCAAGCTCTGTATTCTAGTCACCCAGGATATCAGAAGATAATTGCTACAGCTAGAAAGCAGTACTTTTGGCCAGGGATGAAAAAGGATATAGCTGAGTACATTTCAAGGTGTATGAAATGTCAACAGGTAAAGGTTGAGCATCGACACCCTGCAGGTTTGTTGCAGCCTTTGCCAATTCTGGAATGGAAATGGGAAGTTATTTCCATGGATTTTATTACAGGATTGCCGATGACTTGGAGACAACATGATTCCATCATGGTTGTGTTAGACAAGTTAACAAAGGCAGCGCAGTTTACACCGGTGAAGTCTACGCATAAGATTGATGACATTGCAAAGATCTTCATGAATGAGATTTTCAAATTTCATGGATTTCCTAAGGCAATAGTCTCTGACAGAGATGTCAAGTTCACTTCCAACTTTTGGAAGGGGTTGTTTGGAGATTTAGGTACAAAGCTAAACTTCAGCACTACATACCATCATCAAACAGATGGGCAGACTAAGAGAGTTAATCAGGTGCTTGAAGACATGCTTCACATGTACGTGATGGACAAACCGACCAAGTGGGAAGATTACTTACACTTGGTAGAGTTTTCTTATAACAATGGACAGCAAGCATCCTTGGGGATGAGTCCGTATGAAGCTTTGTATGGAAGAAGGTGTAGGACACCAGTGACTTGGGATAACCCATTGAACAAGGTTGTGCTTGGGCCAAAATTGCTCAAGGAAATGGAGCAAGAGGTTGTAAAGATTAGGCAAAAGCTGAAAGCAGCACAGGACAGACAGAAAAGCTATGCAGATAAGAATAGGGTGAACAAGGAATTCCATGTTGGGGATCATGTTTACCTCAGAGTGAGGGAAAAGAAGAGTTCCTTGAAGCTTGGAAGTTGTGCCAAGATGTCACCAAGATATTGCGGGCTATTTGAAGTGCTTGAAAGAATAGGGCCAGTTGCATATAGCCTTGCATTGCCTACTAGTACTGGAGCTCATAATGTTTTTCATGTTTCTTTGCTTAAGAAATATGTACATGATCCTTACCGTGTGATAAATTGGGATGTGATTCTGGTGGAACCCAAGGGAGTGTTCCGAATCAAGCCAATGCGCATCCTCGACAGGAAGGTCACAATGCTCCGAAACTGAGCCATAGGTCAGGTAAAGGTGCAATGGGAGCACTACGGACCTGAAGAGGCTACGTGGGAGCTGGAGGATGCCATGCGATTGGCACATCCATTTTTGTTCAATTCTGTGGAACACTGAGGCGATACCAGTGTAGCATTTTGTTGAAATTTTGTAAAGCACCGAGGATAGTGCTATTGAAGGGGGAGGGGAATGTAACACCCCGGTTTTGACCCTGCTGCATTAGATGTATATGATGTATATATTGTAAATAATCATGGTGTGGAGCTAAAGGCCAAGGCCCCACCATCGATTGGTTATGCTATGTTTTGGATTTAAATTGTCACCGATGGTATATCGGGGCATGCGGCATACATATTAATTTTTGTCATCATGTAAATATACAACTCTAATTAAATGAACCCAACCAGCTATGCTCACTGCAACCATAATGAAAAGGGCATGATTTTCACAAGGATAAGTGGAAGATGTCAAACCTTGAGCCATGAGAGAAAAATCCATGTGTCACCACCCTATTTGATTGCTCATCTTTCCTTGTCTTATCCAACCACTACAATTAAAAACTGCTACTGTTAGTTGGGGCAGTTATGGCTGGGAGTGGGGTGTGGCAGGACTGTCAGTCCTTGCCCACACACACACTCCACTAGTAGGTTGACCTCACGATGGCAAGCAAAAAACCACCGCCATCACTCCAGTGGACTCCCCACTCTCTCCACTACTAAGGCATTGTCTCCATAATCTGTTCATCCTCATGCAGGGATGGTAGTCTGATGGTTCCCATGGACCATCTTCTTTCTCAATATGGTCTCATGCAGCCAGGAAGAGAGAGCCATTTTGGATGTCATTCACATTTCCGCAGAGTGGTATCTAGCATGTTTTCCATCCAAATTCGGGAGGTCTGATGTCAATTTCCCTCACGCACAGGTTGGGAATCTGTATCTTCTTTCCCATTTATGGCCTGTGTAAGTCTTTTCCTATTGGTTCGTTGTCTAGGAGGGGCTGTTGTTTTCCCCATGTTGTGAACTATGTTGCTGATAAATATTGAGACTGCAGTAAGTTGCTTGGGAGTTGTTTTGGCCATGATAGGGCCAAGAATGACTAAGGATTTATTTTCCTTATCTTAGCTGTAACTACTGATTGATTGCATGCGTGCAATGGTTGGGCTTTGGATTGTGTTTGGAGCAGGGATGGGGGGGGATTGGTTTGCTTGATAAACCTGGTGTGTTTGGAAATCATACAGACAGAGCTAGAGGGATAGCTTTCTTCTCCACAACCCCTGAATAGCACTTGAAGGGAAGTTAGGGCATGAGGGACTAATTCCTTGTGTTGGGTGTGTGTGGGTGTCTTAGAAGTCAGGCTAGTTCTGGTGTAGGTGTTCCTAGCTCTATAATGGGCTCACCAGCTTAGCATTTATCCTTTCCTAGCTCCTGGATGGCCTGATAAACCTGACCATGTTGGCTTGGATGCCTCATTGATGGCCTGATAAACCCAACTGTGTTGGCTTGGCTGCGTTTTGTGTATCCTTGGCTATGTGTAAGCTTGTTTGTTCCTTATTTTTTGGGGAATCATGCCCAGCTCAGGGGTGGCAACGTTGTTGAGAGATTAAGGAGAACGCTGGCCCATGGTTGGGTGGAACGTTGCAGTGACGTAGTTGGTTGTGGAATGAGTTCTTCATAAGATAAGTAATGTGGCCTATTTTACCTTTGCAATTATTTTCACTGTTAATAAATTATGATGAACATGTTGAATGAATGAATGAATGTTTTCTTCCGTTGTGTATGATAAATAATCATGTATGAATGTTCTAGTTCAAAGCATTCTGTTTTAGTATTTTAGCATATTATGAATGTACATGTTCATGGGGATCTTAGCCTGGATGGTTAACGCCATGGTAGCGTCCTCTTCACTGGTTGGAGGGTCAGGGACGTTACAGTGTGGTATCAGAGCTCATGTTGCAGCATGGGCCTGAATGGGCCATGAAAGATGCAGTGACAGAGGCAGGATTTCCTTCTCCCCAGTAGAGATCAGAGGTTTCTGATAGAAAACTTCCAAAAAAAATTATCTAAGTGTTTGATCTGTCGGTTCATCGAAAAACTTAGTGGGAAGGACTTCCAATGCAATGGAGAGCTAGACAAAATATCACCCAACGAAGGAAGAAGTGTCGAAATTTTATTAAGTATTTTGGCTATCGGCACATTGGAACACCTAGAAATATGGATCGCTGATCCTTAGCCGATTGAGCACCGCTGTTGCAGATGGCTAGACCACAATGCTCCCAACGAGTAAGGCCTCTGACCGTTGACACCATGAAGAAAGCTTAAAATTTTTTCTAAGGCCCGAAATTGTCAGCTATCGAAAGAAGATAGTGCTTCATTCGTCTGCCATTGCAGAAGCCTAGAGCACTAGTCTTCCGACAGGGAGAAGCTCTGACTGCCGATACCGGACAAAATCAGTTCACCAATTGGAAAGCATTAGCGGTTTGGATCACCGATCGAGAATGGATCGAAGATGATGAGCCATCGTTGCAGCTGCTGATTGAACTAACCCGCCAATTCTTTAGTCTTCCACTCGTCAATGTCGAGGTGTTACTGGATTATGGAGCCGATAGAGTTAGCGGAAGATAGAGAAAGTTTTGGCTGACAGAAGAAAAGAAGAATTTTAAAAAATTGTCTAAGTGTTGAGGTCGTCGATGATCAGCAATGGTTAGCTGTTTGGATCAGTGGAAGTTAGTGGTTCGTGCACCCACGGTTTCGGAAGCATAGAACAATAGCCTTCCGATGAGAAGAGACTGTCGATGTCGATCAGGTTATGCCTCAATAGATTTGGTCGTCGATCGAAATAAGATCGAAGATGGTGGGCCACCGTTGCGGCTACTGATGGAACTATTCCGTCGACAAAAGAAGAGAATTGAGTCGATCAAGTGGCGAAAAGGAAGACTAAAGGGAAAATTTTGGAAATTTATTTGAGTCCTGGAGTCATCAGCCATCAACGATGGTTAGTTGAACACATTACCGACACCTAGTTAGTTCAGTTTCCGATGAGCTACATCGGATGAAGTTATTGGATTGAACGCCCACCATTGGGGCTATCTAGTGAACTATCCTTCGAACAGATAGAGGCTTCAACCACCGATGCCGCAGTGATTAGTACTTCTGACAGCCGATGAGAAGAAAATTTGAAAATTCTGTTTAAGTATAAGGTCGTCGAAAAGTTATTGAGGATTGGATCACCGATCAAAAAAAGTTCAATGAAGGTGACTCACCGTTGCGGCTGCTTAGTCAACTAGCCTTCCGATGCCACAGCCACTAGTACTTCCGACCACCGACAGACTTAGGACTATAGAGGACTTAAGGAGAATAGTCATTGACATCCCTGATCGGGAGTCTAGATGATTTCCCATGAAAGCCGAAGTAAGAACACGTTCTGCCATTACGGGTACTCAAAGGACTATGCACCCAATGCACAGTCAACATAGTCGCTGATGCAGATCGGAAGTGTAGTTGTTTTGACTACCGCAGTATCGGTATAATAGCTGGGAAGAGGTCTAATTGGGCCTAAGGAAATTTGGGTTTTTCAGAAGAATTTCTCAGTAGTTTTTTGAGCACTTTTCGATTGTCTTCAGTTGGTTTTCAGCAGATTTCAGCAGACTATCCGTGGTCATAGAGCCAAATATGAAATTGAGAAAATTTTTTGTTTTAGCATAATTGTTGTTTTATGAATTTCCAGAAGAAAAGGTAAGTAATTTTTATTTATATTAATATTATGCATCCAACATTTTGCTACGAACACATTTACAGAACTTTAGATAACTTCCAAGAGCAGTACTCCAGAAAGAACAGTGTGGTAAAGCCAGAGGTGGTTCAGTCATGAGAACCCATGATGGGTATGATGCTCGGGATTATTATGAGGGAGTAGGAGATGCCATGGGAGAAAATGTCTGTAATGGAAATGATGACATAGAGTCTAATGGAAGGAAATTCTAGGGGACACCGTCTGAGGTTCCAGCCACCATGAGAAGCTTGACTAAAGCCCAGGAAGAGCAGCAACAGTTGAATGTTGCAATGTTGCAGAGTTTGACAGGCCTGCAAAGAAAGATAGACTCTAGATGAGGTACAGGAAGACTAGAAGGTAGTAAGAGCAGTACTAGCAGAAGGAGGAATTTCAATGGATCATCTGACTCCAAAGAATCCAACGGGGATTCCAGTTCTTCTTCTCATAAAAGAAAAAATAAAGAGACACTATAGGGATTGCTCTCAGGATGAATTTAAGAAAGCTAAACCTCCTACATTTGATGGTGAGGTAAAGACTAGACAAGAGGCTGAAGCTTAGCTTCTTGGTATAAAGAATTACTTTCAAGTGCATGATTATTAAGGAAACATGAAGGCAAGAGTTTCCATATTCAATCTGAATGGAAGGGCATCCATTTGGTGGGAACGCTTCAAGCAAGTAAAGAGGATTAGTGAAAGGAGACTTAAGTGGAAACAGTTCAAGAAGTATTTCAAGCAGAAATACCTCTCTGACAAGTATTATTATGACAAGATTAAGGAGTTCCATGAGCTGAGATTGGGACAACGAACCATGGAAGAGTATGCAAATAAGTTTTTGGAGCTATTGATGTATATCTGGTACATTAGAGATGAAAAAGTGAAGGTCTAGCATTTTCTGAGTGGATTACCTTAGTATTACAAAGATAGGATTGAGTTTTATGAACCTAGACCTCTTGAAGAAGCAATAAGGAAGGCTAAGTATTGCTATGAGCAAAGAAAAGGTAAGCCGGATTACCATAAGGCATGGACGGACAAGAAGAATGAGAAGTTTGACCAAAGAAAGAAAGGTTTCAAACCTTCTAACTTCAGGAATCAGCAGAAGCAGCCATCCCAAGCTGCAAGTAAACCGGTTGGAGTGACAGGGGAAAAGCCTAAAGATCCACAACAGAATAGAGGGCCACTTCAATGTTGGAAATGTGGAGGACCCCACATGTGCAGAAATTGTCCACTCGAGAATGAGAGTGCAAGACTGGCTTATAACATTCAATAAGCAGAGACAGTGGGTCAAGTAGCAAGGGAAGTCCCTAGGATTTATGTAGTGCTGGAGGACGGCCAGGCAGATCACCAGTCAGCTGTGGTTGAAGTAGCAGGTAATATTGTTGAACAATCTGTTTCTATTTTGATTGACGCTGGTTCTACTCACAGTTACATTACTCCTAGAGTAGTGGAGATTTGTTCTTTTAAGAAGGTCAAGCATAGAAAATCTTGGTTAGTTCAGCTAGCCACTGGAATTAAGAGAAAAGTTAGTGAACTGGTGGAGAAATCTCCATAGGTCATGGATGGATTGGTCACTTGTGTAGATTTGAATGTTCTACAACTTGGTTCCTATGATGTTCTCATTGAAATGGATTGGTTAGAAGCTCACAGGGTAAAGCTCAAATGCTACAATAAGACTTTCGAATGCATGAATGAGGAAGGGAACCTAGTAGTTGTGAAAGGTATTCCAAAGGTGATTTCAGTACGACAGGTTTCAGCAATGCAATTAAAGAAGTTATGTAGGAAGGGTTGCCAGTTGTATGCAACTCATATTTTGGAGGCATTAGGAGATGAAACTCCTAGGTTGGAGGACTATCAGGTGTTACAGGAATTCAGGGATGTGTTTCCTGATGAGACTCTAGGGCTTCCTCCAAAGTAGGACATTGATTTCACAATTGAACTTGTGCCAGGAGCAACACCAGTGTCCAAGACACCCTACAAGATGAGTACACTAGAGATGCTCGAGCTGAAGATGCAACTGTAAGATTTGTTGGAAAAGAAGTATATCCAGCCAAGTGTGTCTCCTTGGGGAGCACCAGTTCTATTTGTAAAAAAGAAAGATGGTACACTTAAGTTATGTATTGATTACAGAAAATTGAACAAGGTTACTGTGAAGGATAAATATCCTTTGCCTAGGATTGATGACCTCTTTGATCAAATGAGAGGAGCAAGGGTATTTTCCAAGATTGATTTGAGGTCTGGTTACCATCAGGTGAGAATCAAGGATGAAGACATTCATAAGATAGCCTTCAGGACAAGGTATGGACATTATGAGTTTGTAGTGGTACTATTTGGTCTCACAAATGCACCAGCTACATTTATGTGCCTTATTAATCGTGTCTTCAGTAGTTATTTGGACAAGTTTGTTCTTGTTTTCCTTGATGACATTCTTGTTTATTCTAAGAATGAGGAAGAGCATGAAGAGCATTTGAGATTGACATTGCAATAAAGTTGTATGCAAAACTGAGCAAGTGTGACTTCTATAGAGATAGAATTCAGTATTTGGGTTACATTATCTCAGAGGAGGGTATATCTGTGGACCCTGAAAATATTGAAGCCATTATGAATTGGCCTACTCCAAGAAATGTGACAGATGTAAGATCTTTTATGGGACTTGCAGGATACTACCAGAGATTCATTGAAGGATTTTCCAAGGTTGCACATGCCATCACTTCTTTGCAAAAGAAGGGGATAATGTTTGAATGGACATCGAGGTGTGAAGAAAGCTTCCAGCAATTGCAAAATATTCTCACCAGTGCACCCGTATTGAAAGTTGTAGATCCAGAGAAGGATTTTGTGGTGTGTACTAATGCATGCAGACAAGGGCTTATAGGAATCCTTATGCAGGACAACCACGTGATATGTTATGAGTCAAGAAAGCTGAAGGAACATGAGAAGAACTATGCCACTCATGATCTAGAGCTTGTAGCCATAGTACATGCCCTCAAGATGTGGAGGCATTACTTGATGGGTAGAATATTTGAGCTCGGAACAGACCATTGTGGTCTGAAGTATCTATTTGATCAACCTACCCTGAACGCTAGGCAAGCAAGATGGTTGGAATTTTTATGTGAATTTGATTTTGAAATCAAGCACATAAAAGGGAAAGAGAATAAGGTAGCTGATGCACTCAGCAGGAAGGTGTAAGAAATGCATGTGGCATCTCTTAGTATTTTCCAATCAGATTTGAGGTAGTAGATTGTTAGTCATGCTGGTGGAGATGGATTGTATGAGCAGGTAAAGGACAAAGTGCAACAACAAAGTATTGAGAAGAGGTATGAAGGATATAAATTGGAAGGAGATGGACTTCTCACTTATAAAGGTAGAATTTATATTCCAGATGTAGCATATTTGAGGAGAGTTGTCATGGATGAAATCCATTACGCTCCATATTCTGGTCACCCAGGATATCAAAAGACAATTGCTACAGCTAGAAAGCAATACTTTTGGCCAAGGATGAAAAAGGATATGGCTGGGTACATTTTAAGGTGTATGAAATGTCAATAGGTAAAGGTTGAGCATCGACACCCTGCAGGTTTGTTGTAGCCTTTGCCAATTTCGGAATGGAAATGGGAAGTTATTTCCATGGATTTTATTACAAGATTACCGATGACTTGGAGACAACATGATTCTATCATGGTTGTGGTAGACAAGTTTACAAAGGTAGCGCATGTTATACCGGTGAATTCTACGCATAAGACTGATGACATTGAAAAGATCTTCATGAAGGAGATTTTCAAATTTCATGGATTTCCTGAGGCAATAGTCTCTAACAGAGATGTCAAGTTCACTTCCAACTTTTGGAAGGGGTTGTTTGCATATTTAGGTACAAAGCTAAACTTCAACACTGCATACCATCCTCAGACAGATGGGCAGACTAAGATATTTAATCAGGTGCTTGAAGACATGCTTCGCATGGATGTGATGGACAAACCGACCAAGTGGGAAGATTACTTACACTTGGTAGAGTTTTCTTATAACAATGGACAGTAGGCATCCTTGGGGATGAGTCTGTATGAAGATTTGTATGGAAGAAGGTGTAGGACACTAGTGACTTGGGATAACCCAGTGAACATGGTTGTGTTTGGGCTAGAATTGCTCAAGAAAATGGAGGAAGAGGTTGTAAAGATCAGGCAGAATCTGAAAGCAGCACAGGACAGACAGAAAAGATATGCATATAAGCATAGGGTGAATAGGGAATTCTATGTTGGGGATCATATTTACCTCATAGTGAGGGCAAAGAAGAGTTCCTTGAAGCTTAGAGGTTGTGCCAAGATGTCACCAGGATATTGTGGGCCATTTGAAGTGCTTGAAAGAATAGGGCCAGTTTCATATAGACTTGCATTGCCTGCCAGTACTAGAGCTCATAATGTTTTTCATGTTTCTTTGCTTAAGAAATATGTACATGATCCTAACCATGTGATAAATTGGGATGTGATTCAGGTGGAACCCGAGGGAGAGTTCCAAATCGAGCCAATGCGAATCCTCGAAAGGAAGGTCACAATGCTCTGGAACCAAGCCATAGGTCAGGTAAAGGTGCAATGGGAGCACTACAAACCTGAATAGGATACGTGGGAGCTAGAGGATGCCATGCAATTGGCACATCCATTTTTGTTCAATTCTGCGGAACACTGAGGCGATACCAGTGTAGCATTTTGTTCAAATTTTGTAAAGCACTGAGGACAGTGCTATTGAAGGGGTAGGGGAATGTAACACCCTGGTTTTGACCTCATTGCTTTAGATGTATATGATGTTTATATTGTAAATAATCATGGTGCAGAGCTAAAGGCCAAGGCCCCACCATCAATTGGTTATGCTATGTTTCGGATTGAAATTGTCATCGATGGTATATCGGGACATGCAGCATACATATTAATTTTTTTTCATCATGTAAATATACATCTTTAATTAAATGAACCCAACTAACTATTATCACTGCAACCATAATTAAAAGGGCATGATTTTCACAAGGATAAGGGGAGGATGTCAAACCTTGAGCCATGAGAGAAAAATCCATGTGTCACCACCCTGTTTGATTGCTCATCTTCCCTTGTCTTAATTCCATTGAGTTTGATTTTGTTATGGTGTGAAATGGAATCCTAAAGACTATAAACTCAGATCGTATATTATGTTTATTATCCATGGCTAAGTGTAGCATGGAATGATGGTACCATTGTGTAAAACTATCATGACTCATTGTCATAGAGTTGAAATAGAGTGGAGAATGTTGAAAAACTTTGTTGTGAGGCAACTATGGCCATACTTATCATATTCCAAGATTTGTTGGTCTTTCCATGACAAGTATTGGTGCAGTATTATTATATATTATAGACATGCACCTTGTGGAGAGGGACCATCCAAACCCATCATGATTTGGGCTATAGAAATAGTTCATATATCAGTTGTTGCAATTCACCTTATGTTTGGAATGGTGAAACTATTAACATATGGATGGGTTAAGTGAGATGGATAGGTGTCGCCCTCCCATTTGTGTGGGTCAGGAACTTCCATAATATGCATGGGAGGCATTTATCACATAGAAGTTCACATCATGATATACAAGATGCTCTTACTTCACAATCTTACTTCACATGTTTCAACTCGTACTATTGGTACAATGTCGATACTTTCCTCTTCATTGAAGTTTCTAGTTCTAGTTGTAGGTACACTTTTAGCAGTTCAGGTGGATCTCGAAAACATTTCCACGTCCCATACAACTTATATTAAGCAAAGAAAAATGTGGGGAGACTTCCAAGTTAAAATAGGAGGAACATATTAGGAACTAGGGCATGCCCACTCAATAAATAAATGCGCACCCACTCAAAACAACACTTAAATAATAATATTTGTTCCCATTTTCAAGCTACATGCAATGTAAAATCAAGGAAGATGGGGGCTATGTAAAATTGTATAAATGATTGTGCCTCATTAATGCAAACTATGCTTTATTTTCATATTTAAATTATATTTTTGAGCTTCATAGATCAACTGCAATGTTTTTTTCTAATTTATCACATATTTTTATTTATTTAGGTTAAACAAAATGGTACATGTCATCTTCTCTCTGCTTGTATTCAAATTATTTCTTATTGAGAGATAGCTAAGCATGGCAAGAGTCATGTATTAGATCATTGTTGATGTCGTCCAAGGGATATTAAGATTTGAGGTGCAATCAATGGTAGGGTTTTTTATATTCTAAAGGAAAGAACAATGATTATAGAATAGAATGTAATGATTTTATTGTTCTTTATAGGAGATCATGTAGGATTTGTGGGATCATGAATAAAAAAGCTCAAAAGGTTATTCTAATTATGCAAATCATAGCCACCTTAGATATTGTGCTTGTTGATATGGGATAGAGAGCCAAACGATTGAAAATTTTAACTAAACATAAGAGAAAAATGTATATACTAATCTAAATAATGAAGCACAATATATCACAAATAAACTTGGAAATTAGATAATTCCTTATTAGTTAACCTGATCATTATTGATGAGGCAAAAACCTTTTATATATTTACGTATCTTTCAAGCCTTTATTGCTTAACAAGGTAAAAACCCTAATCCAACAATGTAGACAACTTAAAACTAAGAGAAATATTATTTAAGTGTAGATGCATGTAACACAAGGATGGAAAGAGTTTCTTCCTAAAAAATTATTAACTAACATCTATGTAATAGCATGCAACTAAATGATTAGTTCCACAACATTCAAGGAAAATGTTGATGTATGGGGTTGCGCCCTCCTTCACTAGGCATCTTCCTTAACATGGTGTATTCTTCATCATTTTCTCTCGATTGAAGTCAAAAGTGCCCATGTTTTCCTCCCAGTTGAAGTCAAAAGAATCCATGTTTTCCTCTCAATTGAAGTCGAAAGCATGCATGTTTCTTCATGGTTTATGAATGGCAAAATGGAAAAGAAACAAGGCTAGGAGAGATGCCCCAATTGTTGATGGGATGCCAAGAGGGGTTGATGGAACCATAAAGAGTAGAAAAGTGATAGATTCCATGTTGAACTAGAATGTTGAAGACACGACTTTGTGAACAATGCGGTTGATGGTGTGAAACATGGTTGCATAGGTGATGGTGTGAGAGTCATTGCAAGGAATATGAGAGTTGGGTAAGAGAACCGTGGACTGGAATAAGCATGAGTATTGATTTTTTTTTGTGAAAAATGAGAATATTAGTGGATATCGTGATATCATAGGAGGAGGGATTAGGAGGGCTAGATACCATAACAATGAGTCCATCTTGAGGGACCCATGATTATTGTCATGAATACATCTTTTTTTTTAACCTAAAATAAAAATATATGTGTAAACTAAAACTTTATTTTCTTACTATTCATATATTGAATCAAAGACAAGAAACCATTACACAAGAAGCAGTTAAAACATCTCCAATATAGAGATGTATACACTTGAAACATATCCAACATATCCAATATAGATATGTATACAAAACTTGAAACATAGTTATATGTAGTGGCCTTTCAAGAAAATACTATCAAAGTCCGCCTAGCAAAGAAAACCAAATGTAGAAATGTCATAAGCCTTGCAAGAAAATACTATCAAAGTTTTCCTAGCAAAGAAAACCAAATGTGTACATGTCATAAACTAGATGATTATGAATACATCCTAAGGGAGAAGAAAATGATCTATGAATAAAGATACCAATGATTCTAGGGAGAATGCGTGCACTAATGCAAAGTGGATCTCGATCTAGGAAAGTCATATGACAGACTTGATTGGACCTTCCTCCACCTTGTCCTCCAACAGGTTGGCTTGCCATATGCCATTTCAATATGGATCATGACTTGTGTATCATCTGCTTCTTTCTCCATTCTTGTTAATGGTTTGACGACAAGATATTTCAAGAGTGGTCGTGGAATTAGAAAAGGATTCCCCTTGTCGTCTTTTTTGTTCATCATGGCCATTGAAGGGATCTTCCCCCTCTTCAATAAATCCAAGTTTGATGGCTCCTCAGTGGGTGTGAAAATTTCCAGTAGATTATCCATTTCTCTCATTATATTTGTGTATGATGTCATCATACTTGGAACAGGCTCTTAAGCCGAGTGGAGCCTCATTTAAGAACTTCTTAACCTTTTTTGCTCTATGACAGGCTTATCAAAAGCAAAAATATTATATCCACCACAACTGTAACAATGAACTATTGATAAGGCTAATTGCTGACCTCTTCACTATCAAGGCAACTAGTATTGATGACATAATGAATTATCTGGGCTATTTCTTGAAGCCTCACATCTACCTGAAATCCGATTGGAACTGGTTACTGAACAAGCTTCAAAGGAAAATTGAAGGCTGGACTTCTCGTTGGATATCTCTAGGCAGTCGATTAACACTATCCACTGTTGTTTTACAGAGTGTCCCAGTATACTGGTTTTTAATGATGCACATCTCAGCTAGGATTTTTGCCAACATCTGTAGGACATTATTCAACTATCTATGGCATGGGAAAGCACCGACGATCAAGTTCCATCTAACCAGCTAGGATTCACTTTCAAAGCCATGCATGAAATGTTCTTAATTCATGAGTTTAATTTTGTTATGGTGTGAAATGGAATCCTAAAGACTATAAATTGAGATCTTATATTATGGTTATTATCCATGGCTACGTGTAGCATGGAGTGATGGTACCATTGTGTAAAATTATCATGACTCATTGTCATAGAGTTGAACTAGAGTGGAGAATGTTGAAAAACTTTGTTGTGAGAAAAAAATTACCATACTTATCATATTCCAAGATTTGTTGGTCTTTCCATGAGAAGTATTGGTGCAGTATTCGTATATATTATAGACATGCACCTTGTGGAGAGGGACCATCCAAACCCATCATGATTTGGGTTAAAGAAATAGTTCATAGATTATTTGTTTCAATTCACCTTAAGCTTGGAATGGTGAGATGGGTTAAGTGAGATGGATAGGTGTCACCATCCCATTTGTGTGGGTCACGAACTTCCACAGTATGCATGGGAGGCCTTTATCACATAGAAGTTCACATCATGATATACAAGATGCTCTTACTTCACAATCTGACTTCACATGTTTCAACTCATACTATTGGCACAATGTCGATACTTTCCTCTTCATTGAAGTTTCTAGATCTAGTTGTAGGTACACTTTTAGCAGTTCAGGTGGATCCCAAAAACCTTTCCACATCCCATACAGCTTATATTAAGTAGAGAAAAATGTTGGGAGACTTCCAAGTTAAAATTGGAGGAACATATTAGGAAAGAGGGCATACCCACTCAATAAATAAATGCGCACCCACTCAACACAACACTCAACCAGTAAACTTGAAGCATGATAAACACTCCTCCCTGGAAGGCACATTTAAATAACAATATTTGTTCCCATTTTCAAGCTACATGCAATATAAAATAAAGGAAGATGGGGGGCTATGTAAAATTTTATAAATGATTCTGCCTCATTAATACAAACTATGCTTTATGTTCATATTTACCTTATCTTTTTGAGCTTCATAGATCAACTGCAATATTTTTTTCTTATTTATCACATCTTCTAATTTTTTAGGTTCAAAAAAATTTGTATATGTTATCTTCTTTCTGCTTCTATTCAAATTATTTCCTATTAAGAGATACCCAAGCATGGCAAGAGTCATGTATTATATCATTGTTGATGTCGTTCAATGGATCTTAAGATTTGAGGTGAAATCAATGGTAGGGTTTTTTATATTCTAAAGGAAAGAACAACGATTATAGAATAGAATTGAATGATTTTATTCTTCTTGAGAGGAGATCATGTAGGATTTGTGGGATCATGAATAAAAAAATGCAAAAGTTTATTCTAATTATGCAACTCATAGCCACCTTAGATATTGTGCTTGTTGATATGGGATAGAGAGCCAAACGATTGAAAATTTTAACTAAACATAAGAGAAAAATGTATATACTAATCTAAATAATGAAGCACAAGATATCACAAATAAACTTGGAAATTAGATAATTCCTTATTAGTTAACCTGATCATTATTGATGAGGAAAAAAACTTTTATATATTTACCTATATTTCAAGCCTTTATTGGTTGACAAGGTCAAAACCCTAATCTAATAATTTAGACAACTTAAAACTAAAAGAAATATTATTTAAGTGTAGATGCATGTAACACAAGGATGGAAAGAGTTTCTTCCTAGAAATTATTAACTAACATCTATGTAATAGCATGCAACTAAATGATTAGTTCCACAACAATCAAGGAAAATGTTGATGTATGGGGTTTCTCCCTCCTTCACTAGGCATCTTCCTTAACATGGTGTATTCTTCATCATTTGCTCTTGATTGAAGTCAAAAGTGCCCATATTTTCCTCCCAATTGAAGTAAAAAACATCCATGTTTTCCTCTCGATTGAAGTCGAAAACATGCATGTTTCTTCATGGTTTATGAATGGCACAAGGGAAAAGAAACAAGGCTAGGAGAGATGCCCCAATTGTTGATGGGATGCCAAGAGGGGTTGATGGAACCATAAAGAGTAGAAAAGTGATAGATGCCATGTTGAACTAGAATGTTGAAGACATGGCTTTGTGAACAATGTGGTTGATGGTGTGAAACATGGTTTCCATTAGAGGAATTTTGAGGTCTAAAATGGGCCACCTAAGGAAAATAATAAAATAATAGTTAAAATAATAAAATAATAGTTATTAATTTTGGAGGAAGAATGAAAAACTACTTTTTCTGTTCGTATTTTTGACATATCTCCCCATGTTTTTACTCAAATTCTGAGCGAGAGAGCTTGTTGGATGAGGAATTTAATTCCGCATCCAACGAGTACCCACAATGCATACATTTTATGGACACTACTACCCCAAAAAACAAAAAATACCTGGAAAAAACGTGATGATGATGTCATCATCACATTTTTTCAGGTATTTCTTGTTTTTGGGGTAGCGAGGTCCACCAAAAGTATATAGTGTGGAATTCTACATCCAAAGATCTCTCCCGCTTGAAATTTGAGTAAAAACACAGGGAGATATGTCAAAAATACAAACAAAAAAAGTAGTTTTCTTTTATGACAAATATGTCAATTCAACCATTATGGTTGACTCATTTTATTGAAATTCTATTGATTCTTGAATTCCAACTCACAAAATTTATTGTTGGTGCGTTTTATTATAAGGCCCATTTTAGACCCCAAATTTCTTTTAATGACATGTGATGGTGTGAGAGTCATTTCAAGGAAGATGAGAGTTGGGTAAGAGAACCGTGGACTAGAATATGCATGAGTATCAATTTTTTTGTGAAAAAGGAGAATATTAGTGAATATCGTGATATCATAGGAGGAGGGATTAGGAAGGCTAGATACCATAACAATGAATCCATCTTGAGGGAACTGTGATTATGGTCATGAATACATCCTTTTTTTTACCTAAAATAAATATATATGTATAAACTAAAATATTATTTTCTTACTATTCATATATTGAATCAAAGAGAAGAAACCATTACATAAGAAGCAGTTAAAACATCTCCAATATATAGATGTATACACTTGAAACATCTCCAACATCTCCAATATAGATATGTATACAAAACATGAAACATAGTTACATGTAGTGGCCTTTCAAGAAAATACTATCAAAGTCTGCCTAGCAAAGATAACCAAATGTAGACATGTCATAAGCTTTCAAGAAAATACTATCAAATTTTTCCTAGCAAAGAAAACCAAATGTGTACATGTCATAAACTAGATGGTTATGAATACATCCTAAGGGAGAAGAAAATGATCTATGAATAAAGATACCAATGATTTTAGGGAGAATGCATGCACTAATGGAAAGTGGATCTCGATTTTGAAAAGGCATATGACAGACTCGATTGGACCTTACTCCACCTTGTCCTCCAATAGGTTGGCTTTCCATATGCCATTTTGATATAGATCTTGGCGTGTGTATCATCTGCTTCTTTCACCATTCTTCTTAATGGTTCATCGACAACATATTTCAAGAGTGGTCGTGGAATTTGACAAGGCTTCCCCTTGTCGTATTTTTTTTTCATCATGGCCATTAAAGGAATCTTCCCCCTCTTCAATAAATCCAAGTCTAATGGCTCCTTACTGGGTGTGAAAATTTCCAGTGGATTATCCACTTCTCTCATTATATTTGTGGACGATGTCATCATACTTGGCATAGGATCTAAAGCCGAATGGAGTCTCATTAAATAACTTCTTAACCTTTTTTTCTCTTTGACAGGCTTAAGAAACGACAAGCAAATATCATATATCCACCACAACTGTAACAATGAACTATTGACAAGGCATATTGCCGACCTCTTCACTGTCAAGGAAGCTAGTATTGACGATGGAATGAATTATCTGGGCTATTTCTTGAAGCCTAACATCTGCCAGAAATGTGATTGGAATTTATTACTGAACAAACTTCAAAGGAAAATTGAAGGGTGGACTTCTCGTTGAATATCTCTAGGAGGTCGATTAACACTATCCACTGTTGTTTTATAGAGTGTCCGAGTATACTAGTTTTTAATGATGCACATCTCGGTTAGGATTTTCACCAACATCTGCAGGACATTATTCAATTATCTATGGCATGGGAAAGCACCAATGATCAAGTTCCATCTGACCAACTGGGAGTCACTTTCAAGGCCACGATTTTTAGGCGGATGGGGTGTCAAAAACTTGGTGCTCTTCAATTCTTCGCTTTGTTCCAAGAGTCTCTGGAGGGAAATAAACAATGAAGGTATCTCAGGCAAGGGTATCGGATGCAAGTGTCTCATGAGACTACCGTATGATTTATGGTTAAGATCTTGTAGAATTCACTTCGTCAACAACTCATTGATTTGGTGCATCTTGGTAGATACTCTTCCACTTATCTTGCCTAACCTCTATTGGAAGGTCGATAGCGGATCACATGTCTATATTGGAACAAACCCGATCGTTGGATTCAAAAATTACACTCTATCATATTGGCTGATCAAACACCTTCACAACAAGAATGTTTACAATCTTTCCCACATCTACATGCTTGAAGAGAAGGGCAGACCCAACTGGAGAAGCGCTGTCAATCTCAACCTCAGTGAATGCTTGGAGAGGGAGTGGTCCTCTTATACTACTTCCCTGGTCATCACACGTAGTTTCCTGGACCGAGAGCTTGATAGAATCGTATGTAACTGCAACAAATGGAATGGTTCCGTCACTACATATCAGATTTATTTCCATCTAGATTATCAGCAGGTTGCTATTCCATTGGTGAGCCTTCTCAACAGCTTATGGACTGGATGAATGCCATTAAATATGAAATTCTTCACCTGGCTTTGCTTAAACTAGAAAATCCTTACATGGGACACATTGTAGAAGTGTGGATTCACAGGAACAGGTTGGTGTTGTCTATCATCATCAAACCTTGAATATGTAGATCATTTATTTGGAGGCTGCGTTTTTTTTCAAACTATTTGGGATTATATATGTAATTACTATGCTATCACTATTAGTTGGGACAAACCATGTCTGCAAGACAATTTTGGGTTCATATTAATGAAATCCATGATACCGATAGATGTTATGATATCAACTATTTGGTTTGTGTGGAGAATGTGCAACCATCTCATTTTTTAGAACGGGAGGCTAGGCCCTTTCCTTGTTGGTTCAAAAGCAATATGCTTTCTGTAATCATATGCCATTATGAATCACAAGGCACTTGATAAGAGGATAGTTTATCCACTGGTGGATCAGCAAGGCATTGTGAGCTATTTTGATGGAGCCGAGAAGGGAGGCTTATGTGGAGCTGGAATGGTGATCAAGCTGAACCAGTCTTTATCCTATAGACTCAAGCTAAGTATTGGCTCTGGATGAAACACTAAATCATAACTTCTTGCACTCTGGCATTTAATTTTTTTCTCTAAGGAAAAAGAAATAAACTCCATTACGATATTTGGGGATTCTAAAGCAACAGTGGAATGGGAAAAAGACAGACTCTTCAATTAAAGTGTTAGGGTTATCTATGGAAAATTCAACCTTCCTACCCTTATGTTTATTGTACGGGGAAGTTTTAGGCAATTCCTAATCAAAATCCTCATTTTTATCTTTTTCTTCATTATGGATTTTTGTTAACAAGATAGTGTTCAGTTCTTCTTGACCCTTTAGAATTCACTCGTTATCTTCCTTAACCTTTCTTAATTCAAATTTATTGTCCTTAATTTCATTTAGATCTACCCAAAACTCTCTATCCCTTAGATTACCCTCTTGATTATTTAAAGGTTATTCTGGGCAACGTTCCTATTCTACAGACATTCCCATATTTGCATATTTCTTGCAAAATATATTTGTACTTTCTCTTTGCTGGGTATAAGAGAATTTTTAAGACAAAATCAACATGAGTTAGTTTTTTTTTTTATAAAATAGTAGTGTGTTGGTGCTATTCAAGCCTGGTGCTGAAACCATGCTCTGATACCATATGTACCATACCTCAAATTTCAAACATAAAAACTTTTCTATAACCATATATCTTCAGACATATTAATAAAATACCTAACTATTATGAGGCATTACAAACAAATAGAGAGTTTAAATCATAACCATGGCCACATGAAATGATCATCATCTCCTTAAAATCTTAAAAACTGTTTGCCAAAAAAAAACTCAAAAAGATAAGTTACTGTTCTTCCACAAGAACCATTCTGTCATTCTGATTCCGCATTCTACACTCCATAATGCAGAATGTTGAATCCAAAATTTCGTTAAATAAATCGTTTACCTTCTGCACCGTTTATTCCTTGTGGAATCAACCCTGGCCATCAATATTGACTTGATGAGGATTGCGGGTTGTAGAAACTCCAGTTTCCATTTAAAATAATCCTTGACTTTCCAGATTCTGCATTCCGTAAATGCAGATTGCAGGTTTCGAGTTGCAGAAACTCTCAATTCCACCAACTTAATATTTTACTTCCTGCCTCCTGCATTCCACATTCCACAAATGCATATTGCGGTTTGCGGGTCACGGAAACTCCAAAATCCATGAACTTAATACTTTACTTCTTTCCTTCCACATTCCGCATTTCGCAAATGAAAATTGTGGGTTGCGGAAACTCCACATTCTGTTAACTTAATATTCTACTTATCGCATTCCACAAATGCGGATTGCAGGTCGTGGGTTGAAAAAACTCCAAATTTTGTTAACTTAATATTTTACTTTCTACACCGTTTATTTCTTGCGGCTTAACTCTTGAACGTCGATCTACTTATTTGAGGGTTCCAAAATGAAACCTCTGTGACTATTATCATCTGTTGATCTTCCTTGCGGATGCAATCTTGGCCATTGGTCTACTTCTTTGTGGATTGATGTCTAACCTTATGGATTTCCTTACAACGTTTCGGAACTAAAATTTCACAATCCGTCTTCTGCAACTTCTGTGAATCGTTGATCTCGTTGTGGATTTGATCTGGAATGTTGATCTTCTAAATTTGTGGATCAACGTTTAACTTTGTGGATTCAAGGGTTTGTGGTTTCATTTGGGAATTTGATTTATTGTAAGATAAACCAAACAAAATATTAACTTGATGCTTAAACAAAGTAGTCGATTTGTCGTCCAACTCACTTAGGAGGACTCAATACTGTAACAAATTCTTTTAGATAAAAATTTCACACCCGCTCTCTGTTGTTAATCAACTTACTAGTTGAATCAGAGAAATGGATTGTTGATCATCCGATCAGTGTCCCCACCAATCAATGGTGGAATTCAAAAACTATGAAGTCCATTCCATAAATATTTTGTGTACATCAATTTTTTTTCAAAACTCGCAACATCTCCCAGTGAAATCGTTGTGGACAGTCGATATATTTTATGATCGATCTCGGCCGTAGATCTCAATCTTAATTTCCAGCGACCACTTCTGATTTTGTATCCCAACCGCTCCAATATATTTCTCTCTCTTTCTCCAGTGAAATTTCCTTATCATCATTGATCTTCTCCAAGATCGATATCCATCGCATGATGTATGGCAATTTGTTTAGGCTTAACTCAAGCACACCTTTTGTTTGCAAAATTCAATTTAAACTATAAATTTGTCGAAGATAAAAGTTCTTTAAATTTTGTAATATTTGCTGAATTGGTCAGTGAAATGATCAATTCCTTCTGTAACGCTTAACATAGACAGATTTCATCTCTTACGCCTCAATTTGATTTCGAGTTACACATATACACATAGAGGATTGAAAATATATACTTCTAGTTAACGAAACAAAGGTATTAAATGATCAAAACACTTGTAGAATAGAACTCTGTTCTTATTTCAATTAACCATTCATGAATCACACACTCTCTTCTCTATGACCTCTGCAGACAGATCTACGCTATAACAACATTACAGATTTAGTCCACATTCAATAAGCATAATTAGGTTGAGCGAAAACGATACAAACAGACAAAGATCAATTAAAAGTACGAATACATGGTACATTTTTAAAAACAAACAGAGGATTCAATCCATTATATACAGAATCATGCATTCTAAATTATTCAAGTATTGGATTCAAAACTATATCAATAACAACTAGTTCTACCAACTTATGCTCATAACGAGTTATTAATCACTACAACAATAACATTGTATAGATCTAATAAAATTTAGAGAAACATGGATATTTGTTCTACAGAAATGCATAATCCTATTACCTCGAGATGTAACTGTACATAAAAAAATTCACATACAAATCCTACTGTAACTACTGTTAGTCATAAGAAAAACATAGTAGGAACCTAGCACCAATGCTGGGAAAACAAAAGTGGATAATCTGTTCCTCCCAACCAACTCCCAGGGAAACCAAATTACTTGCTCCAGAACCCCCTAGCTTGTTCGATGAACCACAAGAGAAAAATATCTTAATGCACCATCTATTGCATTACAAAAATGTTAGTCCCGGTCCAATGCTAGCCTAATGCTACTTATGGACATACTATTAAATAGTATTTTTCCTAGGACTTGGTCATTTATGAGCCTTCTTCTCTTTAGCAACTCAACTAGGAGTGCAGACCTGATTTTTGGGGATGATTCCTCCTGCATCTCAAGTTCTCGCTCAATGGTCTCTACCACTTGTCATTTTCCTCTTGTGGATCATATAACACCCTTTCAACAGCTACTTCCACTTTTGTTTTCCTTCAAGATATTTTTATTAATAATGAATGTTTTATTACAAAATGTTTTATTCTTGACTTTCATGTCAAATAATAATAAAATAATAATCAAAGTATTTTCCAGCAGAATTAATAATTATTAATTCAAGGGGTATTACAAGAACCATGATTTTGCATGGTTGTTCCACAAACTTTCAAATTGCAGCAATTCTTTCACAAGTTTTTGCTCAAAGAGAAATTTTTTCTCTTAAGTAGTATAGCTTGTTTCCTGATTCTTGCTTATTTTGAGGGAGGCACGTTCCCATGAAGTTTTCCCCATTTTACTTATTTTATTAAGTAATATTTTATTTCATTTAGATTGTATGGGTGACTTTTCGCCTAATTTCCAGGGCCCAAGTTGTCCAAAGTTAATATTAAGGGGGATGTTAGGATTAATTAATCCTCCTTTGTCCAATATAGTCTATTTGGTCTATTTTCTTAACTTAGGGGGTAATTATTATTTTAATAGAGTGTGGAGGACAAACATAGAGGTTATTTTCCACTTACTGCATGTGCATGCTTGAGTTTATGTGCCTCTGAGACCAATTCCTACATTATAGGATCCCACTCTCAATGTCACTAGAAACCTCCATCAATTGGTTTTGGTAGGTAAGCAGTTATGCTAAGTTAACCTCTAGCTGCAATCAGATAGATCGCTTTTAATTAGCCTAGTTCCATTTTTGCATGCATGCAGGGAAAGTGGCGCCTTATTCCCACCTACCTCATTAGTTAATTAATTATAGATTGATTTAGACATCCAAAGTTAGACTAGTGATCTCCAGTAGTGATTAAGACACACTGAGTTAGTTATTTAGTAAGATTGAGCTGGTAGTTTTAAATACTATCAACATGATTCGAATTATATTTATTGTATTATTGATTAATGAATGAATATTAATGTTGTGATTATCTGAGCAATTTGTTTCTAGTTTATATGAAATTTGTGGCATGAATTTCCTGTTCAATGTACATTCTCTTTTATTATTCCATTGCATAATTCCCTTCCTACAACTTTCACATTTTCCTATAGATCAATGGTTCACAAATTTAACACTTTCATCTACCTTTTTTGCATATATTGGAGGTTGAGATTCTTGGAGGAGAGAAACAAGAGATCTATATCAAAGGTTTCTTGAGTTTCCTTGCATGAGGAGAAGGTATATCTTGTACTACTTCCATTGGTTAATAAATATTTCATGTTCTTACCTTTCCAAATCATTGTGTAATGGATGTTGAATCTCGATTTATGATCATATTCTAATGATTATCATAATAGGGTTTCATATTATTTTGATTTTCATTTCTTTATATGTGGTAAAATTGGTTTGAGGAAGTTTTGAAGTTGTTTTGCAAGTCTCTTGGTTGGCAAGTAAGAAGAGGGAGAAAAAGCAATCTTGGATCAACCTTCAGCGCATAAGGTATGACCCCACCTAACCCTTGAAATCTTGTTTAAATTTGTACTTGTAGAGCATTATACATTAGAGAAAATTTCAACTCAAAATGGGCCTCCTAAGGAAAATTAATAAAATAATATTTATTAATTTTGGAAAAAGAAAAGAAAAAACTACTTTTTTATTCGTATATACTGAACCTAAGAGCATTTTGAACCTTTTTTTCTTTAGTCTTGTTGATTAAATTATTTATTCCAAAGTGGTTGAATTGATCTCTTATGCAAGATTTCCTCACAAGAGAGGTCTTATTTGACTTTAGGGAACCCTAGGGTCTGTTTTGTGGACATATAATAGAATCCCTTATGCTTTGTTTTGCATCATCTACATGCACTTTTTGGTAGGTGTTGAAATATTGTAACTTCAAAGGATATTCAAAATGTATTTTACTGATGTACCCCAAGGGAGATGTTATTATTCCTCTGTCGGGATGTTATTATTCTAAGTATGCTTCTCATTAGAACACAAACTCACTCGCTTGAGTAGTGCATAGGAGAGAGAGAGAGAGAGAGAGAGAGAGAGAGAGAGAGAGAGAGAAATATTGGCAATGAGGAGAGTACTTGTTTTTGGGTTTTATATTATACATCTTATATAGAGGAAGTTTTGATGGGTTTTCTTCCCCTTGAGGGTTTCCTAGAATTAATATCATGTCTATCTTGTGATTGTGTTTCTTTTAGTGATTCTTCATATGCTACTATTGTGAATTTGGATTGAACACTAATGATATATAGCTTAGCATATGAAATCTTAACATGGTATCAGAGCTAGCCTGAATAGGACAACTTTCACAAGGTGAAACTCTCTCTCCTCTTCCTCTGGAAGAAATTAGGATTTCTGCAAAGATTGGAATTTGGAAGATTCCAAATTCTTGCATAGAAATTTTTTCCTCCCTAGAGCGAATCTATTAATCCCCGGATTGAATTTTTTGGGTGGTTGAATATCTAGGAAATTCAAACCTAGTTTGTCCCTGAACTAAAAAACTGCAGAAAACTAATACCAGAAATTATGCAGAAATTGGAACCTCGTAAGTAAGTTTTGAAGGATGAATATTTGGGATCTCCAGAAACCAAGTGGACATACCAACTCGTCTATTTCAAGCTCATATCCTGGTAAGTTCATCATTTCGTTTGATAAATTTCAATTTTTTAGTGACCTCCCGGATAGGATGGCCCCAAGCACTAAGCTTGAGGAAAAACTGGAAGGCATATAAAACTTCTAGCATGGAAGTATATGACTGGTCTCATTCTTAAAGAGAATGGCCTTGAGAAGTACCTCAAGGATGAAGTTGCAAAACCAAAATAAGATGAATCTAAGGAGAAGCATGAACAATACCTAATCAAGGCAATGAGGATCATTGTTGTTTCTATCAAATATCACTTGATCCCTCAAGTGTCATCTAAGAATACACCAAAGCATTTAATGTATGATGAACTTTCCAGAATGTATAGAGAAGGAACATCAATAGAAATATGAATTTGACAGCTCAATTGAAGGGCACTAAGATGAGTAAAGGAGAATCAATTCAAGATTACCTCACAAGGGCCTCCCAGTTCAGGGAACAACTAAGTGCTATTGGAGACACCCTTGATAAGGATGAACTAGTTATGACTGCTCTCAATGGTCTCACTAGACCTTGGGATTCATTCATACAGACTCTGTGTGATAGAAAAGAAAGTATGAAGTTTGAAATTGTATTGGAAGATTGCATTCAAGAACAAGCTAGAGTATCTAACAAAGAAATGCTACTAAGAGAAGATGATCAGGCTCTAGCCATCCATACTAAAGGTAGAAACTCTACTTAGAGAAGATGATCAGGCTCTATCCATCCATACTAAAGGAAGAAAACAATCAAACTTCAAGAAATGTAGTCATACCTTCAAAGAAGAAGTTTCAAAAGAAAAGAGTAAACAATCAGAAGAAAGATTACTCAAAGTATCAATGTTACAACTGTAATAAGATAGGACACCTTTCTAGAGTATGTCCATCACCAAAGAAGAACAACAACAAGAGACATCATGCTCATCTAGATGAAGATGAGGATGAGGAAGAAAGAACTCGAAAGAGACTAACAAAAGAAGAAGATGTAGAAGAATATGTACTATTATTTGCACTCTCTGGGTCCATAACACTTGGAGAAGATACATTGCTTATTGATAGTGGTGCTTCAAAGGACATGAAACGGAAGAAAGCAAACTCTATAAAGACTTGAAGAAAAGAGCTCTCCTAAGAAAGTATCATTAGGGGATAACTATCAATATCCCATCAAAGGTATTGGTGAATCAAGATACAAATTTAAACTTTAATGCTTTAAAAGGATCTTTGAGCTCAAACATGAGTACAAGAGTTACACATAAAACATAAGAAACTCACTGGAATATTTTTCTGAGCTGATCCCACTCTGAGCTTCCTTCAAAGAAAAATGGATTTATATGTAGTTTAGCTGCATCATTCATAAATTCAAAGCAGTTGAAATATATACCAAAATTTGTCAATTATAAACAGAACTTTCACATCCAATTGAAAACGTAAAGCTTTTCTCTGATTAAAATGAAATATATTCAAAAAATGCACCCAATATCCCACATATCAATTGCGAAAGAATAAACCGTTTCTCCTAAGAGCAATTCAGGTGCCTTGTACCAAAGAGTTACCACCTGGAAGCACCCAAACGAATATTTTTAAACTGTAATTTATTGAAGACGCAGTTAAAATTAAGAGTAAGTAATTGATATTGACTAGACCCAAATTCTTAGAAAGAATTTAAAATTCAAAATCTGTATATGAAAACAGCAACAGGAAATCAATTTGACACATAATTACCGCATTTGTGTAGGCCTTGAAATTGGGACACTCGTCCAAGCCCCATATCTGCAACTTTCAGCAATCCCTCATCCAATTTTAGCAACAAATTCTGGGGCTTCAGGTCTCTGGAAACCCAAGAAATACGTTACAAACATATATATATATATATATATTAGGATCTCAGATAGCTCAGAAGAGAAGAATTCCTAGACTAACCTGTGTATCACTCCGTATCTATGGCAATATTCAATTTCTTGAAGCAGTTGAAACATTACAGCCTGCAATGCAAACATGTAGAGAGAGATATAGTCAGCATACAGAACAGAACAAGGTGAAAAAAAGTGAAAATTCTTGCATATAAATACATTACGTCATATAGTATATATGGCATATTGAATAAAAGGCATATTGAATAATAAGATGACCTTGACCTTGGTATGCCTTGTCGAAAATATTTTTAAATGTAATGGAGAAGATCCCAGTCCATAAATTCAAACACCATGAACACCACCATATTATTATCTTCTTCGTCATTGGTCTCAACATCCAACAATATGCAGATCAATATTATAAGCAATTAGTTGTTGGATCAGTAATTGACATGAATATGATATGAAAATTCGATGACGGGGACTCATTCACAACGAGACAACTTCTTGAGACTTGCGATTTCTCTGAGAGTAATGGTAGGAACTCCTTCATTGGCATTTTTAGGCTGATTTTTCTTGAGAGCCTTCACTTGACCTGTTGCTTTCACTCTACCCTTGAACGTTCTCCAATTTTCTCTAGCAACTCGTACTTGTCCATGGTCCTAGCTGCTGCCCTGCTAATTACTTCTTGCTCTGCTGGAAATCAAGTACACAATCTCACCCAAAATATTGTCTCCAAATGAACAGTGCCTTGAAGTGCATATAATTTTCCCTTCATTTATAATGTCTGTCTGATCCCCAAATGATATGATACGATTCCACCTTTTCCCTTCTCTCTTTTTTTATTAATTTTATAATTATGAAAAGCTAACCAAAGTTGTATATATATATATTTATAGAAAGAGAGCTTGACTGGTTAGATCAATTCAAGATTACTCATTAACTTTATAATTATGAAAAGCTAAGCAAAGTTGTATATATATATTTATAAAAGGAGTTGTCTAATTAGGGGACTTTTTGACTTTCTGGCTGATTTTTTGTTGGAATCGGTGAGTTTAATCTATAAAATCTGTAATTTTTGTTGTTCGTTAGGAAATTTTAAGCTCAGAAACATCAAGTGACAGAAAAATTTCAACACCCACACTTTGTAAGATCTGGTAGTTTTTTAAATGTTTTGAAAATTCCTCGAAGATTCATGGCAAAAAAATGGTAAAAACCAGCCAAAAATAGAGGTCAAAAAGTCCCCTTTAGACAACTTGTTTAAAAAATGAGAACTTGACTCTTTAGATCAATCTAGGATTACATGTTTATTAATATGAAGTTATCCCAATGGATGCAAGTAACGGTGATGTAAATATCTCAGCAATGTGGGCACACCACTCAATAAGCGCTTGAACCCCATCATGCATCTCCAAGATGCATGTGGGCCTGCCTATGTTCCTCTTCTTCATTTATATCAATATGAATGACAAGCAAAGTGTCTGTCATGTCCAATCCCCTGAGCGCAAGCACTTCTGCTAAATGAGGATTCAAGATCTTTCGGAGCCAAAGAACGCTCAACTCATAGGAGATAATTAAACCAAGATCACTCGCAGGATCCATAAGAAACCGACCAAATTTAGGTGTAACATGTGAAAAGTTATGTGCTCACAATCCAATAGCTATGTACTCTAGTATGATTTAATGTAAACACCTTTGCTTAAATATGCATAAATGCAAATTTGAGCATAATATGTTAAATATGTCACCTTTCCTTTGTTTGACATTGGTGATACAAACAATCAAGTCCTTGCATATGAGCCACACAAAAAGGTAAATGATTTGTGTAGTAGTATTAATGTTGATCATCCTAATTGAGAAAATTCAACCCACTACTAGTACCATCTCCATTCCCATTAATACATATTACTTAAGTTCTTAATATTGCCCTATCTTATACTTGATTCCATGTTATTCTAGGCTTGTATATTTCATTGCATGTTATTACTGGCTCGTGTATTTCATTACATGTTATTCACTTGCAATATGCATGCAATGTTCTTAATTTGATTGAGTTTGATTTTGTTATGGTGTGAAATGGAATCCTAAAGACTATAAATTGAGATCTTATATTATGGTCATTATCCATGGCTAATTGTAGCATGGAGTGAGGGTACCATTATGTAAAACTATCATGACTCATTGTCGTAGAGTTGAACTAGAGTGGAGAATGTTGAAAAACTTTGTTGTGAGGCAACTATGGCCATACTTATCATATTCCAAGATTCGTTGGTCTTTCCATGACAAGTATTGGTGCAGTATTAGTATATATTATAGACATGCACCTTGTGGAGAGGGACCATCCAAACCCATCATGATTTGGGATATAGAAATAGTTCATAGATCAGTTGTTGTAATTCACCTTAATATTGGAATGGTGGAACTATTAACATATGGATGGGTTAAGTGAGATGGATAGGTGTCACCCTCCCATTTGTGTAGGTCACGAACTTCCATAGTATGGATGGGAGGCCTTTATCACATAGAAGTACACATCCTATTATACAAGATGCTCTTACTTCACAAGCTTAATTCACATGTTGAAACTCGTACTATTGGCACAATGTCGATACTTTGTTCTTCATTGAAGTTTATATATCTAGTTGTAGGTACACTTTTAGCAGTTCAGGTGGATCCCTGAAACCTTTCCACATCCCATACAACTTATATTAAGCAGAGAAAAATGTGGGTAGACTTCCAAGTTAAAATATGAGGAATATGTCAGGAACAAGGGCATGCCCACTCAATAAATAAATGCACACCCACTCAACACAACACTCAACGAGTAATCTTGAAGCATGATAAACACTCCTCCCTGGAGGGCACATTTAAATAACAAGATTTGTTCCCATTTTCAAGCTACATGCGATGTAAAATAAAGGAAGATGGGGACTCTATAAAATTGTATAAATGATTGTGCCTCATTAATACAAGCTATGCTTTATATCCATATATACCTTATTTTTTTGAGCTTCACAGATCAAGTGCAATGTTTTTTTCTTATTTATCACCTCTTTTTATTTCTTTAGGTTCAAAAAAATTGGTATATGTTATCTTCTCTCTGCTTGTATTCAAATTATTTCCTATTAAGAGATACCCAAGCATGGAAAGAGTCATGTATTAGATCATTGTTGGTGTCGTGCAAGGGATCTTAAGATTTGAGGTGCAATCAATGGTAGGGTTTTTTATATTCTAAAGGAAAGAACAATTATTATAGAATAGAATTTAATTATTTTATTCTTCTTGAGTGGAGATCATGTAGGATTTGTGGGACCATGAATAAAAAAACACAAAAGGTGATTCTAATTATGCAACTCATAGCCACCTTAGATATCGTGCTTGTTGATATGGGATACAGAGCCAAACGATTGAAAATTTTAACTAAACATAAGAGAAAAATGTATATACTAATCTAAATAATGAAGCACAAGATATCACAAATAAAATTGGAAATTAGATAATTCCTTATCAATTAACCTGATCATTATTGATGAGGAAAAAACCTTTTAAATATTTATGTATATTTCAAGCCTTTATTGCTTGACAAAGTCAAAACCCTAATCCAATAGTGTAGACAACTTCAAACTAAAAGAAATATTATTTAAGTGTAGATGCATGTAACACAAGGATGGAAAGAGTTTCTTCCTAATAAATTATTAACTAACATCTATGTAGTTGCATGCAACTAAATAATTAGTTCCACAACAATCAAGGAAATTGTTGATGTATGGGGTTGCGCCCTCCTTTACTAGGAATCTTCCTTGACATGGTGTATTCTTCATCATCTGCTCTTGATTGAAGTTCAAAGTTCCCATGTTCTCCTCCCAGTTGAATTAAAAAACATCCATGTTTTCCTCTATATTGAAGTTGAAAGGATGCATGTTTCTTCATGGTTTATGAATGGCACAAGGGAAAAGAAACAAGGCTAGGAGAGATGCCCCAGTTGTTGATGGGATGCCAATAGGGGTTGATGGAACCATAAAGAGTAGAAAAGTGATAGATGCCATGTTGAATTAGAATGTTGAAGAGACGGCTTTGTGAACAATGTGGTTGATGGTGTGAAACCTGGTTGCATAGGTGATGGTGTGAGACTCATTTCAAGGAAGATGAGAGTTGGTTGTAAGAGAACCGTGGAATAGAATATGCATGAGTATCAATTTTTTTGTGAAAAAATGAGAATATTAGTGGATATCGTGATATCATAGGAGGGATTAGGAGGGATAGATACCATAACAAGGAATCCATCTTGAGGGACCCATGATTATGGTCATGAATACATCCTTTTTTCACCTGATATA
>LPNX010797417.1:2643-18970 GCA_001517045.1 Pseudotsuga menziesii | reverse complement strand
TTTAATGAAATTGATTTTAGTTTAGTTTATAGTTAATAAGACAGACCTTGAAAGGTCTTAATGCTTTAATTACTCTTGATTTAATCTATATTCTAGTTCTGTTATTAACTACCTTATTTAATATTTCTTGTTTACTTAATGATGTTAATTATTAGGTGGATACTATCATAGTTCCTTTATTGGTACTTTAGGCTGAGCTATTGATTATATATAAATATATAAATTCCTACTTTTGAACTAGTTGGAAATAAATGTAGACAAGTCTCTCCTGACAAATGAAATATGTCAGCAGAGTAATAATCCTAGAGGTCGATTACTTAGTTACTAAAAATCAAACCCTAGTTTATAGTAACAATTTCTCAATACTCAATCAATACAAAAAAAAAATCAAAGATGCAATCCTAGTTATATACAACCTATGAAAACATTTACAACCCATGGGTATATTTAAGAAAAACAACCCTAGCAGAGTGTAACCATAAATTCAAATACATAGGGTTAGGAGGTAACTTGAAAACATTCACCTAACATATCCATGAATTAATCTATACACTAGCATAGACAGTCTAAGAAATGTAACCCTAGGAGATATGGACAGAACCATCATTTCTAGGTTTAGAAATATATAAAGAACATTTACATAAAGAAAACATCATTTACCCTAGAAATGAACTTGACATACTAAGAACTCATACCTCTAATTTTTCTGAATCTCATTTAATGGCTAAACCTGCACACTTTTAAATAGCCAGCATTAACAATTTAAGACATACATGACCTCTGATTGTGATGACAAAATCACTTGGGAACTACCACGTTCCTCCCAACCATGACCCAGAACCATTTATGTTTTTTATCCGGATCCCCCCGAGGTGGACTCCAACATGCAAGTAGCTTAGATCTCCTAAGTTAAGGTTCCCTATCTAGTGTATCAGATATGGATCAATTCTCCTTTTCCTTCAAGGAAATGATTATTCAATAATTTACTTGAGAGAAAACGGGTAGAAAAATGACTCCTCTCATGATAGATCAGAACCCCAAGCCTTTCCTTGGCTTGAGTCTTTATAGACGGACTTTTCAGTGAAAGGGATAGTTAAATCAAGAAACCTTGATTTCTTGATTTAACCCTTTTTAATTACTTTGGGTAATTTATTAATATTTTTACTTAGGAACTTTCTACTAGTTCCTAGTTGGACTTTCATAGACATTATACTATCTATTAATCTTTAATAATCAGTAATAATTAATTAATCTTCTCTTGTTTCTTTCATTTATTTATATTATTAATATATTTACTTCTTTATGCATACCATGTATAAAATACATAATAATATAATACTTTGTTAACATTTGTCTCAAGGCATCATAACCTTGATCCCTAGACTTAATCACACTTCTTCATTAAGGTAAAGTAGGTATATGGTTTAGGTCTACTAGGCTAGGCAACTCTAAAAATCCTTGCATGTTGGATTTCCCTCGTATAATGTGGTAGCTCTTCAGTACTTTGATGAGAATACAGAAATTCAAAATTTTATTTAATCACTTATAAATAAGTATGATGAGATCAATATTTTTCTCAAGTCATTTTCACTCGAAAGATTACATTCTTTTCAGTAACCCTTAGCGCTTACCAGAGCCCATACTCAACGCCTATAGGAGGGAGTTACAAACATAGTGGAATTTGAGAGACTTCACTCAACAATAAACGTTAGGATGTACTTGTACGATACAGCTTGGGATACAATGGCCAAGGATCGGATGCTCCACAGCTTCTTCTCAACATCAACATGAAAGGGTCCAGGGCTTATTCCTAACACTTCCAAATCTTATCTTTTCAAGTGTTCCACAGCTTCTTGCTCAACACAAATTTAAGTACTCGTGTGCTCCAAATCTCCTCGCTCAACACAACATTAATCACTCAAGTTCTCCAGAGCTCCTTGCTCAACATCAAACATTATTCACCCATGTTTTCAAGAGCGCCTAGCTCAACATAAATCATTACATCAATCATGTGCTTTAGGGTCCACGCATAACACAAAACGAAAAGCATATATATATCATCAATAATTGGCTTACGACCAATATATGAAACAAATCATCATGTTCATATGCAGTGGGGTCTTCAACCCAATATAAAAATAAAACATCCAGATAATCATCATAATCAATAGGCGCATGCTGATAAGTCTTAGGTCCAAAATTTGGGATATTACAATTCAAATAATGTTAATATTAGTTTATATTTGAATGCTTTTCCATACCTAGTGATCAAGTCATTACTGTTTGGGTTTATAAGGAATTTGCGACATAAAAATGCTTGCCAATTTGAATGTTGGATTTGACATGCAAGTCCTAGGTTGATGTGATACCATTCATCCTCACTTAGGCCCTAGCATTGCTAGTGGTATATGTTTCATACCTTCTGGGCCCTCTTTAGCTCATCGTTATTTTCTATGTTATATATTACATGTTATGGCTACAATGGCTTATCTCTATGGTGGGATTTCATTCCACATTTATACTAATATACTATTTCTATGTATGTATGTTGTGAATAATACTACATGCATAATAGTTCTAAGACAAAGGAGTTTTATGAAATATTACAAATGCAAAACATTTTCCAAGTTGAACACTCACTTTGAGGTGTAAGTCGTGTCTTGTGAATAATTCCACATAAACAACAATCCTTAAAAAATGGGTTTTTATGAGGGATCAATTACACTAGATATTTTCCAAATCAAAATCCGACTTTGCGGTGTAAATCCCCAAGTACATCATGCATATTGGGTACATTAAACCTCATAAATATTGGGTACATAAAATAACTTTTTTTTTGCTGAATCAAGCACAGGTATATTAAGAGGTTCCCTCACTATTGGCTTATATGAAGGTTGTATATTCATCCTTGTGCACCATATATATAAACTCTAGCCTACATGTGGTAATTACAAATATATGGACAAGAACATTGTCAATGAAATATTCCCAGCATTAACATCTCGTGTATTTGTTTTGAATTTTCTTGGAGGAATTGAAACAATTGAGTTTTCTATCATTGAGGAGCCAAAATTTCGCTAGAGTTTAAATCATGTATTAGAGGGTTTTTTCCGTATTGTTTTCTATGGGAATGAGTTTTTAAGTATTCATTTTCTTGTTAATAGTTTTGTGACATTTGTGCATTTTATTGAATCAAACTAGTTTTGGAAATATGTTTACAAATATTTAAATCAAACATTAGAGGATGTTTTTGGTTTTATTAATCTATGTAATTCGTTGACATTTTTATTGTATAAATTATATTTTTTATTTAAATAGTTTGTATGTATATTTTAACATAACAATGTTAGTTTTATTGATTATAGAAATATAAATTCCTGTAAATATTGGCGTTAGAAATCAAACCTTTGTTATGCTTACTATAAATTTTGGATGAAGATTTAATGTTGGTGTAGGATTTTAATTTGGATATTTCATCTACATGGATTTTTAACAATTATTTTTCTTGTTGATGGTGTTGTGACTTTTGTAAATTTTATTTAATTGAACAATTTTTTAAAATATGTTTGTATGGGTGCTTTTGGTTTTGTTGCTCTATGTGAATGACATTTTATCAATTCATTTTCTTGTTAATGGTGTTGTGATGTTTGTAAAATTTATTCAATCAAAATATTTTTTAAAATATGTTTATAGATTTTTTAATCAAGGATTAGAGGGTGTTTTTTGTTTTGTTATTAGATGTGATTGTTTAGAATTTTGGTTGTGTAAATTATATTTTTGTGTAAATAGTGTGTATGTATATTTTAACTCAACAATGGTAGTTTTATTGATTATAGAAATCTAAAATCTTGTAATAATAGGTGTTAGAAATCAAATCTCTCTTTAATCAAGCATTCATAGTTTCTTTATTCAATCCATAAGTTTTTATCATTTCTATAATAATGATTAAAGACTTGCTTAACATTACATTAGACTAAGTTTTATTCTAAATATTCCATGTGCAATGCACCAAAATGACAAAAAAGCAAAAGGCTAACAAATTAAATTGTAAATCCTATTTTAACATTACATAACAAATGTCTCATTTTAAAAATTTCATACAAATTTCTTAAAAAATAAAGAATAATCCAAAAATATGACTAACCAATTGAATTGTAAATGTCTCTTAAATTTCCTTAAGCATTTATTTTAACAATATATTTTTACGTGAACACTTGAGAACCTACGTAAGAAAGAAAAGGTAGACACCATAATTTTATGGTCCAAGATCCCATGGATATCATATTATACTTTTTAATATAAAATTCCTCGATAGTTACGAGTGGAGAAGGACACAGAACAGATGGGGGATATGATTGCAAAAGTGGGGAAAGCAATAGGGGTTGAGAGGTGATGACCGTAGAGAATGTCTTTGCCCATCATTAACCTTTTTAAACAAAGTAATTAATCTTAGATTGAATATCATTTTAATTAATTATGGGGTTAGTTATACTAAGTGAGATTAAAAGGGGATAAGTGGTCACTTTTGGGGAAGCAACTTGTCAAGCCATATTCATTGATATATCGTATTAGAAATATGTACTATCATTAGTCATTCCATCATTCAACAAGAGATATAATCCTTTCTATGTGATTTTTGATTGGAAACTAGAGAATAAATAATGTGTTCCATAACAATTCACATCAAATACCTTGATATGTTCTTATGAATATGCTTGGCTCCCTTGTGAAAGAGATCTAGCATGGTGTTGAACTGTTTGCAAATTTGATATGGAGAGTTTTGAGTCGAGTAGATCTATGTTGGAGCAAATTAATTGGATGTGGAAATCCTAAGGGATAGTAGAGAAGAGAAGGGGGTACCATACCTTTTGTTGTATAAGCTAATGGGGAATGAGTGCAAGGGTGGGGACCACAATGAAGGGGATTTATACACCTTTTGGGTTTTGTTGAGCACCTTTAGGTTGTGTGTGAGTGTATTTGGGGAATTCATCCATTGTAAATTGATTTCCCTAGTTCAATGATGAAATTTGTCAAAAAAAGAGAAGGATTGACAAAGCGCATATGATTCAGAGGAATGCCCTTCACTTATATCAAGTTGAACGACATTTATAAATATAAATATCAAATACATTTGAATGGCATGGAATATTTATTTATGTGATATGTTGTTTAAATTATTGTTTATAGAATTTATGTTCTTGAATTATTAAGCATGGTTTAGATGCATTCATGGTTGGAATGTTTTGCATGCTTAAATAATTTAGACAAATGATTGTTATAGTTATTTACTTTTATTGTTAAGAATTAATAATATAGTTAGTCAATTTCATAAATCTCACATGAAATACCTTGATAAATTGGTGTGAATGGCCTTCGTTCCCATATGAGAGAGACATAACTTGCAATTAAACTACCTAGGACCTTGACATAGAAAATTCTTAGTTGAATAGTGCTCGACAAATGGAAGTGGACTGGGAAATATGGAGGGACTGTATAGATGAGAAAGGTGTAATATCCATTATGGTGTACATGTTTATGGGGGATTGAGTGAAGAGTGAATACGAGTCTGAAGGGGTTTTCTACACTTGTGGGTGTTGTTGAGCACTTTTTGCTTGTCTGTGAGTGTGTTTGGGTAATATATTTGGGGAACTCACCCTTTGTTGATTACTTGCATTAAAATGGGGGTATAATTTATCAAAGAAAAAAAAGGCATGGTAGAGTTCCTACAAATAAGAGGAAATACCTTCACTAGTAGTTGGTTATAAGAAATTTATAAAGACAAGTGCTACGTTCAAATGTCATGGAGTATAAATTTTGTTATTTTTTGTTTAAATTATTATGTATGGAGTTATTTATGTGCATCAATTACTAAGCATGGTTTGAATGCATTCATGGAAGGAATGTTCACATTCTTAGAATGGATAATTTAGACAAATGATTGTTTTAGTTATTTAGCTTTTCTATTAAGCATTAATAATATAACTAGTCAAGATAAAGAAAATTTAAAATTGGTGTCAAGGATAGAATTTATATACACGATTTAGGTAACCTATGGCTTCCACAGTCAAAATAAGATGCTAGGTACATTATATAGTGGCATGCGAGCCAAGGTTGAGATATTTATATTGCATGGGTTGTATTTAGATTATACGTGAATAATTAGAGATTGTGTGGGAAGGATTTGACAAATGTATAAGAGAAAATACAAATAGAGAAAACCATGTTAAAATCATATCGATTCTTAGTTCATAAATGTAATTAAAGGATTTAATTATCATCACTTGATCCTTACCATTAGTACACATGAAAGTGATTAAGGTTTAACCTCGTGATGGATTCCATGAATGGACGATATTTATTCAACCATTTCATTGCGTTATCATAACCATTTACACAAATGGAGATGTACAAAACTAAGCTTGGGTTCCCTTGTTGTGAATTGTTGATGTTGGACGAAGAGTTTTGATCAAGAAAGTCTTCAATCATGCATGGAAAGATGATTGAGATTTAATCCACGAGCTTCCTTCATGAATGTCTAATATTTATTCAAGTATGTTCAATTGTGTGATTATGACACTTTTGCATAAGTTAAGATGATCAATATTTACTATGAAAGGTATTACCATGAACCATTATGATTAACGTGGGTCCATAAGATCATGAGATCTAGATTGTTCATGTAAAGGTTGAATATTGGATGTTGAACATGTGTCATTGTTGTGTATGAATTAGATTGATCATGTGCTGATGATTAATTACTCAAAACTCATTGTTGGAAAAGGTAAATATAGTGTTGATAATGGACAATATTGATAAAAAAAGTTACATCAACAACATCGAACACAAAGTTTAAATAAGGTTGTGATGACAAGGAAAGCTGGAGATTAAAGAATATAATGTGGAAGAGATAGTGGGTGACATGGAAGGGTATGGAAATTTCAACATGGGTCTCAAATACCATATAAGGATCCACATGTAATGGCACATCAACATCCTAACACGTTTATAGTACAACATGGTTATAAAAAAAATTAGGGCTCAAATAATTTTTTGGCCATAAGAGGAGTGGATTAGCTCACAATTGAATGAAAATTTCAGAATTTTTACACTATTAAGGAAGACTATAAAAATGTCAACAATCGCATAGATTAACAAAACCAAAAACACCCTCTAATGCTTGATTTAAACATTTCTAAACATATTTTCAAAGATAGTTTGATTGAATAAAATGAACAAATTTCACAACACTATTAACAAGAAAATGAATTATTAAAGAGTCATTCACATAGAACAACAAACCTAAAAAAACCTATAATACATGATTTAAACATATGTAAACTTATTTTCAAAAATAATTTGGTTAAATAAGATGTACAAAAGTCACAACACCATCAACAAGAAAATGAATTCTTCAAAAGTCATGTAGATGAAATATCCAAATTAAAAACCTACACCAACCTTGAATGTTCACCCAAAATTTATACTAAAAATAACAAAAGGTTTGATTTGTAACATGTATATCTACATGAATTTAGATCTTTAGAATCAATAAAACCAACATTGTTATGTTAAAATATACATAAAAACTATTTACATGAAATATAATTTATACAACCAAATTGTCAACAATCACTTAGAATAACAAAATAAACAACACTGTGTAATGCTTCATTTAAGCATATGTAAACATATTATCAAAAATAGTTTAAATGCACAAATGTCACAACAAAAGTAATTAATTAAAAAATTACTTCAACTGGTTAGCATAGAAAAAACAAAAAACAAAAACCTCTCATACTTAATACAAATCTATAAAACATGTTTTCAAAAATAATTTGATTACATAAGATATACAAAGTCACAACATCATCAACAAAAAAATGAATTATTAAAGTCATTTCCATTAAATCTCCAAATTAAAATCCTACATTAGCATTGAATATTCATCCAAGAATTATACTAGGGATAACAAAGGTTTGACTTCTATTTTACAAGAAATTAGATTTCGATAATCAATAAAACTAACATTGTTATGTTAAAATATCCATACAAACTATTCACAGAAAACTATAATTTATATAACCAAAATGATGAACAATCACATAAAATAACAAAACCAAAAACATTCTCTAATTTTAAACATTCTCTATTGCTATTCATTTTGAGCATAGCAATAAACTTTTAAAGAAAACCAGATAATTTCCTTCTTAAGGTTTCATAGACCAATTTTAATCTAAGTGAAGAGTAATCATCATTAACTTGACTTAAAAATCTATAAACACAATTTCAAAGATAATTTAATTCAATCATCAAATATACAAAATTCACAATACCATAAACAAGAAAAATAATTCTTAAAAAAATCATTTTCATCTAACAACAACAAAAACATCCTCTGGTACTTGATTTCAGTCTATGTAAACATTTTTTCAAAAATAGTTTGATTAAATAAAATGTAGAAAAGTCACAACACCATCAATTAGAAAATAAATTCTTAATTGGAGATGAAATCTTCCCCATTAAAACTCTACACCAACCTTGAATTTCCATTAAAAAATAAATTATAATAAGGATAATGTCATAAACAAAGTGGAATAAGTAATGTATTTTGTTTAGAAGTAAAAAATATCTAACCTAAAATGCAATATGTTTAAAGAAGAAACATGAATCCTATGTAAATTTTTCTAATTGTTAAGACAATGAAACAACTAAGTGAACGTTACAATCATAAAAATCCCCCATTGTGAAAAAAATTCACGAGGCTCACAACCACCACATTGTCATTTCCCACCCAGCATTTAATGATGCTGATGGTTTTCCATTTACCTACTTTGGTGTTGAACGCTCCTTATTTAATTGACTCGGTGTTTTTTTTTCACTCATAGACTTTCCTTTGTGATTCAATATCCTTCTTCATTTTTTTCATTTTCTAGCAGATGTGACTCTACCAACTCTAGGAGACGAACATCTTTGTATTCAAGATCCTTCTTCAAATAATTCAGATCAAATTCGAATTCCCTTATTCTTCCCTGAAGAAAGTCATTTTCCTCTGTGCAGTTGTTCATTTTAGCCACCAGAGAACTGTTTTTTGCTCGAGGCACGTTATTTCCTCTGCACTATCGAAAAGCTGATCTCATAAGTCAACTATTTGGCACTGTCTCTCCTCTAATTCCATGGTCATCGAGGATTCCAGATCATTGTTGAGAGAATCCCGGGCTATTTCTAACTCCCTTAGTATGCCCTTTAGATTCACCTTTTCTTCCCTTTCACTTTGTAAGGACTTAGTTTCCTCTTCCAGGAACATCTTTATAGTAGCGAGTAAATAATTTATTTGGCCATGTTTCTCTTACTCCATCCCCCTTACTATGCCCTTCAGAGATATCTTTAATTCTTCATCTGAAACCCATGTTCTTGTATCCATTTCACATTGCAGGGAGTTTTTTTTCTCTTCTTTGAACATCTGTGAAGCAGAAAGTGATGAAACGTGAACTTGTAAATCAATATTTACTAATTTGAATTTCATTCACTGCTCTTCCTTTTCTTACATTATTTTGACATACCTTTTTCTACAGCTTTCCACTTTTAACAGAAACTGTATATGAATGAAAAATATTTTAATTGAATAAATTCTACAAACATCACAACACTATTCACAACAAAATAAACTCTTAAAATATAATTCACATAGAACAACAATAAAAAAATACCCTATAATACTAGATTTAAACATACGTAAACATATTTTCAACAATAGTTTGATTAAATAAAATGTACAAAAATCACAACAACATCATTAACAAGAAAAAAATTATTAAAAAATCATGTAAATGAAATATCCAAATTAAAACCCTACACAACATTGAATCTTCATCTCTTTTTAATTATACCAAACCACCCACCGCGACCTCTTTGTAAAATAATTGAATCTTCTTGATTCACCTTCCAAATTAAAACTCCCTTAGTATGCCATTGATATTTATTTTTTCTTCCATTTCACTTTGTAAGGACTTGGTTTCCTCTTTCAAGAATGTCTTTGCAACAGCGAGTAAATAAGCTCTCTAGTGAGTAAATAAACTATCTGGCCATGTTTCTCTTGTTCCATCATCCTGGATGATTCAAGCCTTTATTCATTGAATCCACGGAGGTTTCCAACTCCCTTACTATTCGCTTCAGAGATGTCTTTAATTCTTCTTCTGAAACCCATGTTCTTGTATCCATTTCACGTTGCAATGAGTTTGTTTTCTCTTCTCTCATATGTTGTTTAAATTATTTATGTGATATGTTGTTTAAATTATTGTTTATTCAATAATTCATGTTCTTGAATTATTAAGAATGGTTCCAATGCATTGATTGTAGGAATGTAAGAATGGTTTTGATGCATTCATTATTAGCCAAAACCAAGTCGACTAAACTTGAGTAATATTAAATTTTAATTTTTACTTTTTCACGCAGACCTCTTTTTCTTTTTCCACTTGTCAGGTGAAACTCGTCTATTTCTCGACTAGACAAGTCTATTAACTTTGGTTGGCCTTTCTACTCAACTAATTTACTTCGACTTACTTATCAGTTCTACCAACTGATTTTACCTCGACCACTTGTCACTTGGAATTTGACTAATTTTACCTCGACCAATTGTCACTTCGAAGTCAACTAACTTCGACCTCTAAGTTGGCTCACCTCTTCGACTTCTCAAGTCGGATGACCTCTTCAACCTCTCAAGTCGGCTCACTCAACCAACCTCTCATGAGAAATTTTTGGGTTCTTTGATCTTTCACTTAACTAGTAAATGTAAAAACATTTACACAAGTAAATATGGAAATAATGTGTGGCCAAATAAACATGCATTCAACAATAAACTATTTCATGTAAATAACTATGTAGAAATAACAAAGGTATTAAAAACTTGTCGGCTCATCGACTGATACTTTTACAAAGCTTCATCTCTTCGACTGAATCACTTACACAGAAGCTTGAGATTCAACTTCACTTTGTGCTCAGAGTTTGCTCTTTCTCACCCGAAGTTCTCTCTATTTTCTCTCTATTATGTCTAAACTGATCTACAATTTTATTCTTCTATTTATAGGCAACCTAAAAATTTCTTCTACATGGATCAAATGACTCACCATTAAAGACTGTAATAACTATCTACCTGCCAACTTAGCTTCAAAAATAAATTCGACTCGTTTACACTGCCGAATCATGGACTCTTCCCTCTTGTTAGACTGACCAACAAAATCTTGACTGATACAGACTCTAACAGAGTCGGCTGAGAGTCAGGTATGGATCTGCGAGTGATTAGTATTTCCAACACTCCCCCTTAATTATGAGCATATGGGGATTTTTTTTTTAAAACAAAATTTACAAAATGTTTCAGATCTTAGGCATTCTCTATTTATGACATAGTTCATTGTGCAAAACTTGTCATTCCAAGGTCGCTACCTAGATATTGGAAAGTATCATTTGCTAATGGTTTTGTAGAAATGTCTGCAAGTTGATCTTTAGACCTACAAAATTCCAAACAAATTTTCTTGTTGTTCACCAACTCTCTTATGAAATGAAACCTTGTGTCAATGTGCTTGGTTCTCTTGTGAAACACATGATTCTTTGGTAATGCTATGGCTGAATTGTTGTCACATAAGATGGTTTTCGGTTCTCGATGGTTTTGTGACAAGTCTTTTAAGATTCTCCTCTTCCAGACAGCTTGACATATAGCACTTGTCGCTGCAACATACTCTGCTTCAACTGAAGACAAAGTTACTATGGGATGTTTCTTTGAAGCCCATGACGTAATACCTGTACAAAAATGAAATGTGTACCGATATGTCCTTTTCCTATCATCTATGCTACCTCCATTGTTACTGTTAGTGTAACCAACGAGTTTAAAATTTTCTATGGTTGAATACATAATATCAAGGTCTTTTGTGCCACTTACATACCTCAGAATCCTTTTACTTGCTTGCCAATGCGAGTCTTTTGGTGACTCCATGAACCTTGAGATCAGACTTACTCCATACATAATGTTTGGTCTTGTCGCTATCAAATATATAAGGCTGCAAACAATCCTTTTGAACAGCGTGGGATCGACAGTGGATCCTTCATCATCCTTACTCAATTTTAAACCTGTTATTACTGGTGTTGGGGATGTCTTGCAATTAGACATGTTAAATATTTTTAAAAATTCACTTGCATACTTAGACTATGTTATAAAAATACCATTTTCAGACTGCTGAACTTCAATGCCTAGAAAAAACTTCATAAGCCCTAGATCAGTCATTTCAAATTCACTTTCCATGACTGCTTTAAAATCTGCTATGCCAAAATCACGAGTAAATATTAAATCATCTACATACAAGTAGACAATTAACATCTTACCTTGCTCATCGACTTTGGTGTACAAAGTCGATTCACTTTCACTTCTGTGAAAATCCATTTTCAGTGAGATAGGAATCAATCTAATTGTACCAAGCTCTAGGAGCTTTCTTCAAACCATAGAGTGCCTTTTTCAGATTATACACTTTATTCTCTTGACCTAGAAATTCATACCCTTGTGTTTGTTCCACATATACTTCGTCTTCTAGATATCCATTTAAGAATAATGACTTGACAACCATTTTAAGAACATGCGATTTGTTTTCTGCAGCAATGGCCAAAACTATTCTGACTGTATCCATGCGTGAAACAGGTGCAAACATTTCGTTGAAGTCGATGCCAGGTTGCTGAGTGAACCCTCTTGCTACCATTCTTGCATTGTGCTTTTTCACATTCCCACCAGCATCTTGCTTTGTCTTATAAATCCATTGGACACTGATTACATCCTTGTCTTTTGGTACATCAACCAATTCCCTTGTCTAGTTGTTCTCAATGCATTCTATTTCTTCATCCATGGATTGTGCCCATACTTCTTCTTCAATAGCTTCTTCAAATGTTAGTGGATCATATATAGGAGAAAATAATGCAAAGAGAGAGAATGAATTTGGTGTACCAGGTTCATATATCTCCCGTAGACTTCTTGTCTTCACCGGTTCTGTTGATGCCGACCTCGACGAAATGCTTGATGGAGTCTGTTGTCCTCTTGGTGTGCTTGTCGGTGTAGCTTGAGCTGCCACTTGTGTCAATGGTCCTTGTGTTGAACCATGTCATGGTGTCATGTTAGTTGACGATGCTGCGACCGATTGACTTACATGTGGTGTTTGAACCACTTCCTCTTCCATATCATCATTGTCGACATTCGACACAATCTTGGAATTTATGTCGACGGTTCCATCCCATGATTCATTCTCGACAAATTGAACATCTCGACTGATTATCACTTTCCCTATGACGGGATCATACAACTTGTATGCTTTTGTGTCCACTGAATAGCCAACAAAAATACATTTTTGTCCCTTCTTGTCTAGGTTTTTTCTCGGCTCATCTAGAACATGAGCATATGCAACACCACCAAAAAATTTTAAATGTGAAAAACTATGATTCATACCTATCCATGATTCTTGGGGAACTTTGTTCTTCACACTCTTTGTCAGACAGCATTTCATAATGTATACGAAAGTTGCAACTGCTTCACCGCAATAATCATTTGGAAAATGCTTGGTTGCCAACATGTTGTGTGCCATTTCCATGATGGTTTTGTTCTTTCTTTCGGCAATACCATTCTGCTGAGGTGTATACCGTGCAGTAAATTGTTTTTGTATGCCATGGGTATTGCAAATATGATTCATACCTATCCATGATTCTTGGGGAACTTTGTTCTTCACACTCTTTGTCAGACAGCATTTCATAATGTATACGGAAGTTGCAACTGCTTCACCGCAATAATCATTTGGAAAATGCTTGGTTGCCAACATGTTGTGTGCCATTTCCATGATGGTTTTGTTCTTTCTTTCGGCAATACCATTCTGCTGAGGTGTATACCGTGCAGTAAATTGTTTTTGTATGCCATGGGTATTGCAAATATGATTCATACCTATCCATGATTCTTGGGGAACTTTGTTCTTCACACTCTTTGTCAGACAGCATTTCATAATGTATACGGAAGTTGCAACTGCTTCACCGCAATAATCATTTGGAAAATGCTTGGTTGCCAACATGTTGTGTGCCATTTCCATGATGGTTTTGTTCTTTCTTTCGGCAATACCATTCTGCTGAGGTGTATACCGTGCAGTAAATTGTTTTTGTATGCCATGGGTATTGCAAATATGATTCATACCTATCCATGATTCTTGGGGAACTTTGTTCTTCACACTCTTTGTCAGACAGCATTTCATAATGTATACGGAAGTTGCAACTGCTTCACCGCAATAATCATTTGGAAAATGCTTGGTTGCCAACATGTTGTGTGCCATTTCCATGATGGTTTTGTTCTTTCTTTCGGCAATACCATTCTGCTGAGGTGTATACCGTGCATTAAATTGTTTTTGTATGCCATGGGTCTTGCAAAAATGTAGAAATTCATTTGAAACGTATTCACCTCCTCTGTCGGTCCTTAAGATCTTGATGTGTTTTCCACTCTAGTTCTCCACGAGTGCCTTCAACTACTGAAAATAACTGAATGCATCAGATTTATGTTTCAAAAAATATACCCATGTTTTTCTTGAGTAGTCATCAATAAAAGTTAGAAAATACTTGCAGCCACCAATGGATGATATCTGCATTGGACCACAAATATCAAAGTGCATAATTTCAAGTGGTGTGCATGCTCTATATGAATTTTCGACTAGAAAATTCACTCTGTGCTGGTTGCCAAAAATGCAGCCTTCACAAACCCTCTTTGGTCTCTCAATCAATGGTAATCCTTTCACCATATTCTTTTTGTGCAGTAGCTTCATCCCACCAAAATTCAGATGTCCAAATCTGAAATGCCACAACTAGGATTCATCCTGAACTTATGTTTGAAATACAGCTTGAAAATTAGCGCTACCATTTTCTTTCTTGTCAAGGAGATTGACTGTTTCTTCAATTTCTGCCTTGAATGCAGCTCTTGTGTTTGTCTCCCCTTTCATTTCAGGAACTATCCTCAATGGAAACAAGCGTTTGCTTTTCATTGGCACTTTTGCTATCAGCTGGTCTCTTGGACGCTTGTCTTTGATCACATAGTGATCATATTCCATATAGATTATGTAGCCTTTTTGTATCAGTTGTCGAATGCTTAACAAATTATGTTTTAGACCTTTGACATGATAGACATCATGGATATACTTACTCTCCCCATGTTTGGTTACAATATCAACAGTGCCTTTTCCTACGACAGTAACTTGGACATTGTTTCCAATTGTAACATTAGTTTTAACTCAATTGTCTAGACTGGAAAACAAATTTAAATTATCAGTCATGTGGTTGCTGCATCTTGAATCTAAGTACCATATGTCATGTGGACTTTCTTGAACAGCATTGCATTCAAGTGGAGATGTTGATGCCATTAACATTGCAGTTGTCGAAGTGCTGGTTTTGGTCGACTGATTTGGGATTTGCCTTCCTTGGCCATATTGTTTCTTTCTGCACTCATATGCATAATGACCAAATTTCTTACAGTAATGACATTGGATTTTGAATTTATCAAACCTCTGGCCACTTGGATAACTTAGGTTCCAATTATCTCCTCTACCACCGACATTTATAGGACTTCTGCCTCGTCCTCCTCTTGAAGAACTTCTTCCTCTACCTATGAAGTTGTTTCTCCCCCTTCCTCTACCATGGCTTATGGATGACTATGCTACGAATGCACCTTCCAATGATGTTTGTGTTCTATTGAGTCTGTGTTCATGATTGATGAGTGAAGCTTTCAGCTCATCGATGGTAAATGTCAACATGTTTGTGTGTTTTTCTAAGTTCACAACCAAGTTTTAAAATATTGGGGGAAGACTTCTGAGAATTTTTTCAACAACCCTTCGATCTTCTATGGCTTCTCCATGATATTTTAGTTGGTTTATCAAACCAACAACTCTGGTTTAGAATGTGTCTACATTCTCTGAATCTTTCATGGACATAGATTCAAAATCTCTTCTCAGAATCTGCAACTTGGATATCCTTACCTTATCCAAAATTTGATAGGCGGTCTCCAATCCCATGCTTGCTTAGCATCAGTTTTTGCTGCTTCTCTTGGGAGTATTCTCTCATGCATAGCTTGACGTATGTAGAACAGATATTTTCCATCTTTATTCCTTTGTTCTGTAGGATCCCCCTCCCACCTTGAAAACCTAAGAACGACTACGACTAGTAAAAGAGAAATGAATCATAAATTTCGCCCATGAGGATTTGAAAACCCTCACCACAATGAGGCTACTCCCGCTACAAGTTTAATCAAGGAAACTTGATTTCCTCCCAGAATCAT
>LPNX010797411.1:355795-390806 GCA_001517045.1 Pseudotsuga menziesii | reverse complement strand
AGGTCATATTCTGATTTTTGTTCTTCCCTTCAAATAGATTGAAATTCTGTTCTTCCGTTCTGCAACCCCATTCTGTTGTGGATTATAAGGAGTTGACAAATCCCTCTTAATCCCTGCTTCTTTGAATAGCTCTTTGAATTCATTCGAAGTGAATTCTCCACCATTATCTGATCGAATGGTCTTGATCTTCTTTTCAGTATGGTTCTTGATCAAGGCTTTGAATTCCTTGAACTTTCTGAACACTTCATCTTTGTTTTTCATAAAGTAAATCCATGTCTTTCTAGAAAAATCATCAATAAAAGAAACATAGTATGAATACCCGCTTAGTGAGTTTGATGACATTGGACCACATACATTGAAGTGGATGATTTCTAGAATGCTGTTGGCTTTGCTTTTGATGCTTGGAAATGTCTTCTTTGTATTCTTCCCTTTCGCACATCCTTTGCAAACTCCATCATGCTTTGTTTGGAATGCAATAGGTAGTGCTTTGTAGTGCACATGTGCAAGCCTTCTATGCCAAAGCTCATTTGGCTCTACCGTATCATGGATCAAGGCTTGTTCTGGATGACCCTTCAATTTGTACAAGCCTCCTTCTTGTTCTCCAATCACTACCGCATCATCAATTTTCTTTCCTTTTGGCCACATGATGACTTGACCATCGATGAATGCAACCCACATTCCTTTTGCATCCAAGGCTGAAATGGATAGAAGATTCTTCTTAAGTCCTGGAACAGACAATACTTCTTTCATTGTTAGAGACTTACCAGAGTCTAGCTTGTATGAATATTCCCCACTACCTTTTATTGGATATTGGTAGTCATCTCCTAGTTTCACCTTGTGAGGTGATTCATGTCTGACAGTCTTACAAAGGATTCCTTGAATCCCGTCATATGTTTGGAAGCCCCACTGTCTATAAGCCAATCATCATTTCCATGAGTAATGTTACCTATGAGAGCTGATATCAGAACATATTCATCCTTGCTTGAATAATCTTCACTTTCATATATGGATCTCTTTCTGGATGGTTCATCATCCTCTGCAGCATGAGAATGATGTCTTCTTTGGCCTCGTCTCCCTCTGAAACTGGAACCTCTATACTCATGTAGGTGTCCAATCTAGTTTCTTCAGAGAGATCAAATACTTCTATGCTTGGAATTTGTCAACTTCACCAAGATTATCATCAATCTATTGTGATAGATCATATTGAAATGAGAACCTCAAATGGAAATACAAAAGATTATATCTTACCGATTTGAGGTGTCCGTCCTTGTCCCAGAGTTCGTTGATCTAGGGTTTGTTGCAAAAACCCTAATTTTAAAAACTTGGAAACTTTTAGATCTGATTGGACAAACAGATAGATCTCTTCAAATGGAGCTGTCCAATGTACTCCTTTTCTGAAGACAGTGGAGGGAAGCTCTCGAAACAGGAAGCCCTAATTTATTGATTTCTTCTGCAGAAATGCTTGTTACTGTTTCTGTGATATATCCAAAATTACTGATCCTCTATGCCTGAAATTTCGTACTAAGGTAAAATTGCATGTCCCTGATCCAACACCATAGGTTTCATCAGAATTGGTTTCACCATTTGGGATTTATGATCCTTTTCCCAAGGTGACATGTTACAGGACTGTTCAAAACAGTGAAGTTGTATGGCATGCCACGTGTCACTAGTTCATCTTTTGAGTCTGATATTTGGACCACCGAAATTAAAGTCCGTGCCATTTCTGGAACATCTTTATAAATTCCATTTGGACCTCTGTAGCTCAAGATATTTCATATCTCCCCAGATGTCCTGTTCAGGGATGAATTCAGGAAGAGGCTGGAACCCTAACTTGGAGAGATCATATCTCCTGGAGTACAGCGAATATGAGTCTGATTTTTGGACGTAGGATTCATCAGGATTTTATATTTGGCCCTTGGAATTTTCAGATTTTGAGACTTTTTCAATATCAGAATATAGCGACTGTACCAAAACTTAGCAGTTTTAGTATTTAGGGTTTCTCCTAGCTCAGGGTCAAACTAGGGTTTGACTTTCCTGGAGTTTTACCCAACCAAATTTCTTGATCTAGGTCTCTAAACTTTGGTTTTGATGAGGAGAATAACCCTATGCTGGTATCACTCAAAAATTCATCTTTTGTAGAAAGCCCTAATTTATGCATCGAAGACTGAAAATGCTCGGATTCAAATTCCGCTTCGACAGAAAGATGCGCCATTCAATGGGGAGTCATCTTAGCATACTTTTGCTGAAAATATGTGGAGGAAGATCCACAAAATAGGAATCCCTAGTTCCTGTAGCTACACAATGTCTTATTCTCAGGTTAGCTCTGATTCCATGTTAGTTTTTCATCACATTTAAGCTAGCATTATGATCTTAGGATCTTTTCACTGAGAGAATAACAAGAATAGCAATAAAACACAAGCACATCACAAGAGACAAGAGACACAAAGAGTTTTCCTCGGGGAAACCATAAAGGAGAAAACCCTGCAACTTCCTCTAAGATAGAATCAACACCAAAACAGTAAGAGATCTCCCAAAACAGCAGTAGTCTTCTGTCTTCTGTCTAGTCCCAAAATTTCCTTCTCCAGTAGTGCGCCACACTTGGGAGAGCAAGTGATGTATTTCACAAGTGATAAATAGAGAGACTCTCACTCTCTATTTATATTCATCTGTTCACTTGAATTTCCTTTTCACACATAGGCTCAACCTAATAATTACTACTCGAGCCTACACCTTAATTAGTGTATAATAACTCAAGTGCCCCGAAACTATGGGGACTTACCTAATGAATTGATATGACTTGATTAAATTATTAATCCTCCCGATCGGAACATTGGGGCATGACCACATGACTCAAATATATAATAGAGACATCCTGGAATAAACATCGGGTTTACAATATATAAGATACATAGAAGAATACATTCTGAATACTAGTGTCCATCCGAAACTTGGTTGTGCACCAATGCATAGTGGATGAGGGGGCATCCATGTGCATCATGTCTAACTTGGTTTGGCAGAATATTGGGTCACCAATTCTACAACCATCCTTCAGCACTCTGCGGGCTTATGATGGACACCCCACTAAAGCCCAAGGAATCCTCCCCCATGTCCCCATCACATTAGCCGGGAAGATAGTCCTGATTGACATTGAAGTTGTCAACGCTCAACTGCACTACAACCTCCTCCTCGGAAGGAGTTACATGTATGCCATGTGAGCCATTGCGTCAACTATATTCCACCTCATTATGTTCCCCCACGAAGGGAATATTGAGATGATTGACCAACTCACCTACCATGATCCTAAAGGTTAACAATGCCTGCCAACATTATCCCTACCATCACCACCATTGAGCCGCAAGGGGAGACTGCACACGCTAACGTCATCCCTGCAACCAACACTGTGGTTATAAACACACCATCCTCCCCATCGTTGGATGTGGGCCCTAGGTTGTTTACCGATCCCACCATGATGGCTCCTATCCTATTGGTGTCACCACCACTAACACAAAAGAAAACAACAAACTTGTGCATGGTCTCATCAAGCACTGCTGCACCCAAACAACAACCGCAACCACAGCCCCAACCAAAACCATAACATCATCCGTAGCCGCAACGCCAACAACAGCCGCAACATCATCCACAGTAGCAGCATTACGCGTAGCCATAACCACAACCTCACCCCCACATGCAACCAGCTGGGAGTTATGTGGGTTCATATCCAATCCATACAATTCCTTTCCTCTTCCCCCACCTGGTGTCATGAGCAAGCTGGTCATGGCCACCTTAATCTTATCCAACTTTACGTTGGGGATCCCGGTGTGGTATCTCGATCCACCAGCAATTCCCCAGGTTGTTTTAACCCTGGTACAACCTATTGCAGTTGAGCCTCACCCCCCACCTGGTCTGCATAAGCCAACTGTCGCACTAGCACCTGCACCACCCCAACCCAAAAGGGCTAGGGGAAATAACAAAAAAGCCACCGTAGAACCACGACAAGTCCCACCTTGTGCCGTCTGCGAATAATAGGGTAATCCAACTCAAAATTTCCCTAAAATCCCAGTGATCCATGCGCATCTAGATTCCATAGATACAAACAAAAAGATCCTCGTGGTTGAACTCCAAACCGCACCACTAGTTAGGAACAAGGCATTAAGGACAAACCATGCTTGCACCCTTTGCGACTTGTATGGACATTACTCCCACCATTTCCAAGACCTACCCAAATTTCAAATGGCTCTCGCTGACCTTCATCACCATTCCCTTGAGTCTGAGATCACCTTGATCAAAGAAGTTCACCCACCACCGCCTTCTTTAGACACCATGTCCATTTACATGATGTCCAGTTCCACCGACCATCTCATCCCCATCTCCAATGACGGTCCATCATACCTATCTCTTCATTGCTTCAGCAAAAATGAGGAGATACTTGAAGCTCTGACCGCCCTGGAATACCCATGAGATGACATGCACCATCATTCGTTCTTCCTCCTGAAAGAACTTGTGTCACAGTGCGACCAATTTTCCATGGGGACCAAAGATTTCATCCATGGGAAGGTTGACTAGTTTAAGAACCCAATCCCAGCACCTGATTCCTTCGAAGAAGGGAACATGGTGAACATTTCACCAACCATTAAAATAGACATCTCAACAAACTCTGAGATCGTTGAAGAAATAATGTTGGGGGCATCTTGCTCCCCGGAAGAGGTCGATGCCTACACAGCTCTCTTCCAAGAATTTTGTGATATCTTCACTTGGTCATACACTGAAATTCCCATCTTAGATCCATCCATCGTGGAGCACCACATTGGCACATGGCCTGATGTGGCACCCGTACGCCAAAAGCAACGACCCATCCATCCATCCAAAGTGACTGCGGTGAAATCCGAGATAGAGAAGTTGTGCACAACCCGATTCATTTATCCCATTGAATACATCACTTGGGTTTCTAATCTTGTTCCTGTGACTAAAAAATAGGGTACCATTCATGTTTGCACAGACTTTCACGATCTCAATGGGGCATGTCCCAAAGACAACTTCCCCACACCATTCATCGATGCATGCATCGAACATGAGGCCTTCTCCTTCATGGACGGATTTTCTGGCTACAACCAAATCCAAATCTGGAAAGAAGACTATTACAAGACGACATTCACAACCCCATGGGGCACATTCACCTACTGAGTCATGACCTTTGGCCTCAAAAATGCTGGAGCCACCTTCTAGTGCGCCATGACACACTGCTTCCGTGACCTCATTCACATCATCTCAGTTTGTTTCGACAACCTCATCACACGGTCGCAAGACCACACACAATGTATAGACGACTTGTGATAAGTCGGCATGCGATGTCGCCAGTGCAGAATCTACTTGAACCCATCCAAGTGGGTTTTCTGTGTCCCCAGGGGCCGTCTCCAAGGATTCATCATGTCACACAAAGGAATGACTACTGATCCTAGGAAAGTCCAAACGAATTTCCTCCTAATGTCACCCCTTTGAGTGACAATGTTCTAAATTGTATTATAGTCTTTCCATTTTTTGTTTTACACATTTGTCCCAATTGAGTCTTATGTATCGTTTCCTATCATTGCTTCAGATGGAGCACACCTCAAACTGGTATCTGGGATTCACAGATGGAGCAAGAAGATGGTCTTCGAACCTCGCCTCGGCTACATGGGTAATATACTCCCCATCGGACAAGTTGATCCACATCGACAGAATATGCATGGGCACTGCAACCAACAACTAGGTGGAATATGATGGTGTCAATGGCCTCTTGGCCGTCGCTCTTCAGATAGGCATTCACCATCTCGATGTCTTCTTAGACTGCCAGCTACTTGTTTCTCAGTTGAACAGTATGGGATCCCTGCCTCTTTAGAAAGTACCTACACACTAAACAGATGGTTAGAACATTTGAATCCATCACATTCCTACATGTTCCTAGAAACCTCAATAGTGTCGCAGATCAAATGGCTAACGATATTCTAAATTGGCACATCCACAACCACATATAGGAAACATACAACCATAACATCACGCATAACTATGTCTAAAAATACACACACAGTGTAATAATACATCACATAGACATTTGCATTCCACAACATCATAAAAGACTCACATAATAAAACCATAAAAGTGCATCCATGTGCGTTAAAAATATATATAGATAAATAGATAAGTCACATGTCCAAAACATGTCCAATACAAAATGAGAAGCCACATATGCTTTCTCAATAGGATATACATAGTGACACAAAAACTCCTAAGTGCACCAATGCACTAGGGGCAACACCATTAGCTGCTAATTCAAAGTCACCCAAAACTGGTTCGAGACACCTCTCTCACCTCCGGGCTCAAATTTATATCTCTTTATGAGACGATCGTCTCATGTTTAATAAATTAATTTCTGGACCATTTCCCACAAGTCACCTCGATTTACAAAGCCATGACATGATGATGCAAGTGTCTACGGACCTGTAATTGTATTACACTTCTTGACTGCTACTCATGCAATTTTTTGGGCTGTCTCCCATTAAGGACTGTAATTTTAGTTTTTATCTTGCATTTTTAACACATAGTTGTCTTTTCCATTCACCGCACCTGATGCAAACATCTGTACCATTGTCCACAAAACAATTTATTTTTCTTACACGTATTTCTCATATAAATGCCTCCGGACTTGTACTCACATTGCATGTGGTCAAGTTCATCCACCACAACACACACACACGCTCTCTTGACCTCTTTCTGAGAGCCACCTTGGTATGCGTGCCTCTGCCGCACCAACTCATAGGCCTTTGTCGCGATCTATCCCATGCATGTATTGGTATGTTTGAGAGCCTTCTGCTCCATCCATACTGCACGGATGACATTTGGAACTTTGTCCACCATCCCGACATGGGGCACCGCTCGTGCCACCACAATTGGTTGACCACATTGGAGTTTCATTTAAGCTCTTTTCTAAGTCCTTAAAACAATGAAAAGATTGGCGAGCGTAGCTTCCTCCTTTCCTGCTCGCTAAAGTATAGGAAAGGGAGTCTACATCGTCTCATTTATCTCCTTTTGCGAACCATGTAGACCATTTCATGAAAAGGACCTCCTTGGCACACTCAAGCCAAGACTGTTCCCCTTTGCATACTTTTATGCTTTCTTGGGCAGAGGGACCGCACTTTACGAAAAAGCTCACCATCGGTTGTCGTTAAGCTCTTTTCAAGCCGTCTCAACAAGAAAAGATTACTGAGCAAACTTGGTTTCGTTCATGCTCGTAAAAGTATTTGAATGACTGTCCAGCTAGTATAGGTTTGACCTTTTCCGACCTGATTGGAATACCAACGGTAAAGAAGTCTCTCATCCACTCTAGGATGGGCGAGCTCTCCTATGTATACTTTTATCCTTTTTCAGGAACAGGAGACTACCAACGAAAAAGATCCCCCACTGGAGTCTTCTTCGTGCTTTCAGACTCTCTAAAATTGAAAGCACCATCGAGCATTCACCTTCTCAGATTCGCCAAAAATCCATGAGATCATACCACAACAGTGTCCTAAGACATCACCCCACAGAAAACAGTTTGGCAGCATTCCCACATTGGGTCACCTTTGTTTAGAGTACTCTGCAATGTGTCTTCCTTGGATCCCATCAGTATCAAAAGTGTCTACCTCCTCCAAGTATTTCCCATCTACAGCAACATTCCCAGTATTACAGCTATGATCCCATTCCCATGAGTCAGTTTCATTTGTTTCCTGGTCTTCCCTGCCATCATACTCTGAACAAAGGAATTTTGAGTCTCCCACTTCCCCCCTGCCCCTATTCACTTCCTTCCCTTCCCTACCCTCCCCCCCAATTCAGTGAGTCAGTCCATAGATTACTTCACACCTTTCAGTTATCCACCTCGCACTCCTGGTCAAGGAAACGTCATTGCCTTGACTAGGGGCAGGTCTCCCTCTGTCGACGCCAACACACATATTCTAGAGGATAGACCCAGAGGTCCCTGTACCTTGGATTCATTAACATCATTATTGAGTTCCTTGGACCACTTGAGAGGACTCCTTAGTGCCTCTTGGGATGGTTATTTCTCACGTGCTCGATTTCAACTCCATCATTGCATCATTGAGATTTGTATAGGGTTTGTTCTGCACAATACTTGGTCGAAGACCCCAGATGTCACCTGACTCTAGCATATTAGTGAGTCCAATCGAGGGACTTAAACAAGTTATGTCCCTTGTGATTTCTGGGTTGCATTGGAGATAGTGTTCAAAAGCCCCAGTAGTGCTTCGATATACCGTTATGATTGATACGACATACTTGTATCGCAGAGACTCTGACTCTCAATCAGCGAGTCCACATAGCTATGTACCAGATCGAGAAGACCATCAGTCATGAAGATATAGCATTCCATGAGAATGCCATGGGTCCAATGTACTAGATTAGTATTATATTCAACCTCACATGGAGGAAACCATTATTGTAACATCAGTTGTATATGATCAGCTCTTGTATTTCAGAGCATAGATCAAATTATTCTTTTGACATTGTGACGAGCATGGGGATTCCTACTTCGTCCATATACATGTCACACATTTTTTGTATCTCACCCATTGATGGGAACCAAATTAATACAAAAACCAAAAGCGACCATGCCCCAGCCCCGGAAGCACCACCTCTACACAGCAAATCCTATGATGTCCATCGGCCATACGTTGAGCTCCTACCCTCACACATCAAGGGGCAATCTGTTAACCCAAAAATCCCCCACTTAGCTCTCAATGGCCTACACCACCCAAGGACACCATCTCACAACCCCCATATCACTCCATCATACCTTCCATTAGACCCCCACACCTCTAAAAGAGCCCAAGGATGAAAAAAAGGGCTAAAACCCCCAAAAAAGAGCCCAAACTACCCCCCTAGGAGCTAAAGCCCTAAAAAAAGGGCTAAAACCCTAAAAGGGGCTAAATTAGGGCGAAAGGGGTAAAGGCCCAAAAAAGGGGCTAAAGCCCTGACCAAGGGCTTAAAACCCTAAAACCCCTTGGAAAAGCTATAAAAGGAGGGTGGGGGGTCACTCTAAAAACACTTCTCCCTTGCCTATTGTTATGCTGCACGTGGATGCTTTTGAGACCTTTGCCTCTCAAACCACCCACAGTCCCTCTCCTCCACATCCATTCCCATTTGAGCCATTGCTCCCCCAACCAAGAGAGAGAGGCTTCTAGGAGCTAGGGCATGGTGGCCCATTATGCACTAAGAGAAGGTATATTTGTGTTTTTTGTGTTTGTTTCTTAGCTATTTAGATTGCTTTGACTTCTAACCATTGTTTCTTGCAGGTTTTATTTAACATTGTTTGCAGGTTTCTCCATTGTAGCTTAGGTTTGTTTTGCAGGGTTTAAGGAGGTGGAACCCTAACCCGTTTTCTGCAGAGGGGTTCACAAAGATTACACTTCTTCTTTCTGCTCTTGCTTATGATTTAGTTTAGTTCTGGTTTATGTCACTAGATTAGCTTAGTTTAATTTAATGTTCAGTTTACTTGCATTTCCATTTCGTTTTTCCTATTTTCCAACAGTAGGAACCTACCCTTGTGCCGTATAGGCACAAGGGAGTCATTCCTACTCCTGCAATGAGGATAAGTTCTCATTACAGTATTGTTGCTATTAATTGCTGAAATTGCAATTTCAACACAATTTCTCATAAGAAATTGCAACTTCTGTGAATTTTCACTTTTTTGAGTTGTAGTAAATCAATTGTTGAGATTGTGAGTTTCTTTTAAAAAAAAATTCCATCTCTTCTCAATCATATAAATGGAAAATTTTAAGGATTCATAATTAATTGGAATCAATTAATTGTTGAAATTGCAATTTGTGTATGGTAAAATTGCACTTTCATAATTATTTACTTGTTGAAACTACAAACCTTGATTACTATAATTTCTTTTGCTTAATTGTTGAAATCACACTTTTGCTTAATCTCCTGAATAATGGTACAATATGTAATATCCTATCAATGGCTAATTCACATATTACCATAACGTATTGATCTTCAATTGATTTATTTTTTATATAGTTGCGACTTCCTAAGAAAATTCTATTGTATTGGAAAACTACCAATAATTAAGCATATAAGTATACAAATGTAATTTAGATTTTGTACTCAACATGCACTTAGCTCCTTTAGCCCAAATGTGGCACTAGCATGATATTGATAATGTTCATGTGGTAACTTGCATGATGGTGATAGGGAAATTACAATGGAATTGAAAATACTTTATGTATATTGACTCAATTACAACTTGATTCTCCTATTTTAACTCAAAATAATGTATCCATCCCCACAAAGAATTTGACATACAATGTAACATATGATATAGCCTCTTTAAAAGCTAACTTTATTCTAATATTCCAGAAAAAAAAAAAATATTCATAACACTCTTGCTAGCCTTGCTTTACTTACTAAAAATATTGTGGTAGTGATACCTATGATTGTTAATGCAACAAAATTCAATGTTGAAATCAATATTTCCACCACAAATTGACCCGAGCCAAAGTATCCTCCATTCTATGTGTTAATACAAATCATTGGCAATGTTTCCCATTCATGCTTGATTGAAGGAGGATCTTGCCCAAATATTATGTCCAAGGAAATTATGGAACAACTTGGTCTTACTTGCATTGGTGAAGCCAAGAATTTGTTGAATTTCAATAAGAAGGTTCAACCAATTATTGGCCAAATCAAAGACCTTACCCTAGTCATGTGCTCAAACCCTAAGATTCATACTACTTGTAATTTCTTGGTGAAAGACATGGAGGTTAGAAAATTTTCTATGATTTTATGGAAAGAATGGCATCATGTTTGAAGTGGATATTTGAGATTGTAAGAATATCATTACATTAATAGATCTAAGAACTGCCCTATATGTTGAGACTACACTTGGTTCAAAAGTTGATGAAGTCTAAATAGGCCTTAGTACTTACTATGCTGGAGCAAATATTTCTCCATAAATTAACATCTACAAACCTTCATTTGACACCATATCCTTTTCCTTCTTATTTCCAAATAAAAGAACAAAAAAACAAAATGTTCAAGGTCAACATATTCAAACATCCACAAATCTTCATTCAACATCATATCCCTTTCCTTCTCATTTTAAAAAAAGAACAAAAAAAATGATTGAGAGGAGAAACATTGATCTCACTCAAAATCACTATACCCCAAACTTCTTTCCCCTTTTCCCTTGAGACGTGTCCCTACTCGAATTATTATAAGACTCCTTACTCATCCACAACCCCACTTCTTCATAAAACCCTAGCTCCCTCGCTCCTCACTATTTGTTTAAGTCTCATTTCCACCCAATGGCATAACCCAAGTTGCACACGTCTATCTCAAATGTATTTTGTCATTGAGTTAATTAGCAAAGTACAAACATAACTTTATAAGAAAATTTCTCCTTCAAAAGTACTTAAACATGGAGGAATTTTATTATTTAATTTGTTTCACTTATATATTATAATTTTAATTTATTGTAAATATTAATTTATTTCTAAATTTAAAATAGAAAATATTTAACTAAAATATGATAAAAGTTACATATCAAAATTTTGATTAAAAAAATTATTATATAAAATTATAGTAATTTTAGTATATGATATTATTTTTTTTAATAATCTAAAGAAGAATTTCTACATAGTATCATGTTATTCTTAAAATAAATTATATAATTTTGTATTAAAATTTAGTTAAATTAATTTCGTTTAAATGTTTTAACCAACTTTGAAAAGATTAAACAACTTTTATATATATAGTTATAACTATAGCGAACCAATTATTATATTAATAAAAAGCATTTCTTTTAATATTATCTTCAATGAAATATTAAAATTTATATTCTCAATCAATATTAAATTATATAAAAGTTCTAAATATATAAATTCATATTTAAATAAATTTTTTTATAATAAGTATATTCATATTTAATTAAAAAAGCTAATAAGTATTAATTATGTCATCTTCCTTAAAATACCAAAAATAAAATCATCTCTTAAAACTTAAAGATTAAAAATTCATATATCCTTCATAATAATATAATATAATACATTGTGATTGATAACACTTCACGTTATTAAATGTAATACATTAGTATTGAGCGAAAAAGCACATGCTACTTATCCATTCTGATTTGATGGTAAATGCTACTTAACAAATATGTCTATCATATCATATATGTAAATGTTCAAAACGAGGAAGCCTTGAAGCCTGTGAAACAGGTTATGTAGAGGAATATTCCCTTTCCAGCTAGGGTGAAACACATATGTCAAGCTCCTTTAATAAATTGAACGTCCCCATTATCTCTAAAAACTCCTCAACCGAGAAATTGCATGCTTCTACTTTGCTCAAGTTCAAACACAATTCTTCAATCGCATTACTTTCACAATTCCTTTTGAGGTGCAACACTATGTAGGAAAACTTGTGAAACAAGAGCCCATTCACATCCCAATCCTTTATGGGATTTAAAGGAGATAAGGTAAGAGATAGAAGCTTTGGACACCTGACGGTTGAAAGATCTTATAGCTGCAAGACTTTAGCAATAAATATGTAATGTTAAGAGAAGAAATGGTAATATTCGGGTCAATGAGTCATTGCTTAACTTCACATTCACATTGACGAATTTGCAAGTAATTAGACGGTCAAAAAATGCAAAATTAGGTGGAATGTGAGAGACAATGCGGTCAGAGAGTTTGAGTGTAGTGAGATGAGTAAAAGAACAAAGCAGGAGAGGGAAAAAACGAAGGCAAAGGGTGAGGTGTTCGACTGCATGAAAAGCAGAGTGTTGAAGATAAAAAGTAGATTGATGAATGTTGCAGGCCTTCTTCAGTGGAAGTCCCCTCTGATTTTGCTTCCTGAAGAGGCATTCTAAACTACTGGTTGCAAGGCTTTCAATGGAAATCGTCTCTAGGTCTGCTTTGAATAAATGCATTCTAAAAAAGAAGGCGATGAGGGATTGCTGAATGCAGACAGAATAGAGTCCATCATAGACAGAAGAGGGGAGGATACTTGCCAAAGCTTAGTGAAAAGAGTTGAATGAGATTTGTTGGATGAATGTTGGTGTGCCTTTATACCTTTCATCAGAGTCTAGATGGGAGGGCTCATCCTCTATCACCTCTGCCATTGTGCCATGGCCTATTAGACAAGGCAAGCAGCTCCATACCGATTCCTGAGTCTCTCCTCCTCCATTGTACCATGGACTATTGGACAAGGAAAGCATTGAGTAGCTCCATCCCGATTCCTGAGTCCCATCATTTATGGGCCTTTCTCCAAAATCTCGACATTGGTCACATCGCAACCATACATGACTTCCACCAACTAATGCACCGAGGAAAACACCATTACAGTATATGGAGATGGAGCGGTTGGCATGTGGGACCATTTTTCCATGTCCTCCTCTAACAAAGCAATTTGCAATTGGGATAAGGATTTTCGCTTACTTACAAGTCTCTTCACTACCAACGCCATAAGAAATGCCTTCTGGCAAAACTGCGTGCTAGACACTTTGGTCGTGGCCTACGCTCCCAGACTCCCATTAGTGACGTACGGTACCGGTAAGAGCCAACTGCCTATATATTCTCTCGTTTTCTTGGCTTTACATTACTGATTTACAGAGATGTCATTACAGGAATTTCTTACATTACATGCATTTCTTATTGATTAGAGCTTTGGTGGATGTGTAAGTTTTTAACATGTGCAAAGATGCAAAGCATATAGATTCTTTTAACCAAAATAGAAATCACAACACATAATTCACACATAAACACAAAGATATACCTTGGAAACCCTTAACTGGGAAAAATCAGAAAACCTTGGAGACACACCTCCTATATTCTCTTTATTACATTATGAATCCTCACAATACAAAATATAGGTATTCCACAACATCCAAATACCCTAATCCGTTAACCCGGATTAGAAAAAGACCACAATCCCTTAACCGATATTAAGTTACATATTTTTAGACAAATTCTAAAAATAGCTACAAACAACTATAAATAACCATAAAATCTATAAATAGCAAAAAAAAATTGGGATCACCAAGCTGCAGCACTGACATGCGCACCTCCCCTCCATACGCACATGCAAAGAATATAACATATACCCAAGATTCTCCCACTTGTTGTTTCCTTTGCATAGAAATGAGTCATGTACTTATAATGTCACAGGTTGAGGGCATCAATGCCCATATATTCTCTACACCAAGATAACTTCTCCTTACTAATAGACTTTGTTAATGAGTCTGCAACATTTTTCACGGTGTCAACCTTCTCTAGTAGCACTTTCTTGTCTTCAACCATATCTCTCACAAAGTGATATTGCACATCAATATGCTTTGTCCTAGCATGATAAGCATGGTTCTTTTCCAGGAGGATTGCACTTTGTCTATCACAATCTAACCTTACACCTTTCTATACAAACCCAATACCTGAACACAATCTTTGCAACCATACAGCTTCTTTTCTTGCATGAGTAGCTGCGATGTATTCAACTTCTGTAGGTGAGAGTGCAACTACAGCTTGTCTCTTGCTCATCCAACTGATAGTTCCTCCAAATCGGTTAAACACATACCCACTTGTAGATCTTCTATGATTCAGGTCTCCATCCCTATCTACATCAACAAATCCATGTACATTTATTACTATGTGTGGTCCAGGTCTTCCTTGGTAGCAGATTGCATAATCTATGGTGCCACACAAATATCTGAAGACCCTTTTTACATCTGTCCAATTCTCCTTTCTTGGTTTTGACATATATCTGCTCAAAACTTCCACTACATGAGCAATGTCTAGTCTTGTACAGACCATTGCATACATCAAACTACCAACTGCACTGGCATATGGAACCCGTGACATGTCTTCTTCTTCTTCCTGTGTCTTGGGACACTTCTCTATAGATAACTTTACACCTATTGGAATAGGAACCTTGACCGACTTACTTATTTTTCTACATGTTAAATCTCTGTAGTACCATCTCAACATATTTTCTTCGATTTACACTGATCATTTTGTTTGCACGATCTCTTCTTATCTCCATTCCCAGAATGAAGTTTGCAACACCGATATCTTTCATATCAAACTTAAAGGATAGTTGAGACTCCACCTCCTTTATAACATATTTTTTGTTTCCAATCAACAACATGTCATCAACATACAAAACTATGTTAATGAAGTGATCACCAACCTGTTTGGAATATACAGATTGATAAGCTTTGCTTCTCAAAAACCCCAATCCAAGTATGTATGTGTCAAAATTTTGGTACCACATCCTTGGAGATTGCTTTAGACCATAAAGGGACTTCTTTAGTTTACATACCAACTCATTCTTTCCCTTTACTATGAACCCTTCTCGTTGTTTCATGTATATTTCTTCTTCTAGATCCCCATGTAAAAACGTTGTCTTCACATCCATCTGCTCTACTTCAAGATCAAAAGCAGTAGCAATAGAAAGAGGAAATTTAATAGAAGTTAATTTTGCAACTGAAGAAAATATTTCACCAAAATCAATCCCCTCTACCTGAGAATATCCCTTTACTACCAAGCAGGCTTTATACTTATCCACTTTACCTTATGCATTCAACTTCTTTTTAAATAGCCATTTGCTCCCAACAGATTTTCTCTCCCAGCTGGCAACTAGACTAGATTCCAAGCTTCATTTTTGTCCAAGGAATCCATTTCTTCATCCATGGCCTTTTTCCAGAGATCACTATCCTTTGAATTAACAACTTCCTTCACATTTCTAGGATCATCATCAGTAATAGACATAGCAAAATGAGAGAGAAAATCAGGAGGGGAATACCTTTATGGTTTCCTTATTTCTTGAGATGATCTCCTCAAAACTGGAGTATGAGGTTATTCTTCTTTTGATTCTGCTTCTTCTATGGAGTCAGATTCTTCACCTTCTAGCTTAAACTCTATTTTCTCTGGTTTCTTTTCCATTGAATTCACTTCCTGTATGGGGACTTCTTTGACCTCTTGAAACACAATATCTTGACTGTAAACAATCTTCTTAGTTATGGGATTCCAAAGCTTATACCCTTTCATACCATCTTTATAGCCAATAAAGATACACTTCTCAGCTTTGTTATCCAACTTGCTCCTTTTCTCTTTTGGAACATGTACATAAGCATCACAACCAAAAAATTTCAGATGCTTAATAGAGGGTTTCTTACCAATCCATACCTCTTGTGGAGTTTTATCAATCAATGCTGATGTGGGTGATCGGTTTACCAAGTAACATGTTTCCTCCATTGCTTCTGCCCATAATTCTTGTCTTATCCCAACACTGCTTAGCATGATCCTTTCCTTTTCCATCAACGTCCTATTCAACCTATCAACAACTCCATTCTGTTGAGGTGTATATGGAGTAGTATTTGTCCTTTATATACAACACTTCTTACAAAAGTCCTCGAATTCAGTCCCACATAACTCTCCACTTTTATCTGTCCTCAACACCTTTATTTTATTTTCTGACTGATTTTCTACAAGAGTCTTAAATTATTTAAACTTGGTAAATACTTCAGATTTCTTTCGAAGGAAATAAATCCATATGTTCTTGAGAAATAATCTATAAATGAAACATAATACACCTATTTTCCTTATGATGGAACAGGAATAGATCCAAACACATCACTATGTATTAATTCTAGAATTCCCTTTTCTCTTGTAGCACCAGATGCAAATCTTACTTGGTTTTGTTTTCCATATATGCAATGTTCACAGAAATCAAAATCCATAGTGCAATCAGTCATACTTTCAACCATACCTTTCCCTTGTAATAATCGAAGTCCCTTTTCTCTGATATGCCCCAATCTTTGATGCCATATCATTGTATTTCCTCCTGATGCAGTCAGGGTTTTGTCATCTTTACCTCCTTCCTCCAGCACAACAGAATTGTTACATTCATCAATGATAGTTTTTCCCAATAGTTTGTATAGAGTTCCATACCAAACTCCCCTCAGCAATACCATTGATCCTTGAACCATTTTGAATTCGCCATCTCCACACACAGTCTTTACACCTACAACATCCATATTTTCGATAGATATCAAGCTTCTTGCTAGATTTGGAATGTGTAGAACTCCAGGAAGATGTCTAATCCTTCCATCCTTTAGTTTTGGCTTGACTCTACCACATCCAATGATAATGGGTGGTGAATCATCTCCCAAGTACACATCTCCTCTATTGTACTTTTCATATTCACAGAACCACTCCCTATGAGGGGTCATACGACATGACGCACCTGAGTCAATCAGCCATATATCATGTTCTTAAGGATTACCCATGGAAGCTAGGTATACATCCCCTCCTTCTTCTGAAGACTTATTCACCTCTGTAGAAGGGGTATCCTCATATCCCTTTGCTTTCTCAACATTCTTAGATATGCAATCCTTTTTACAGTGCTCAACTTTACCGCTTTTCCAGCGCTCCCTTATTCCTTTTCTTGGGGATTTAAATCTACCCTTAGATTTAGATCTCCCCCCGGATCCTTTATTTTTGTTTCTCTCCTGGGGGAGGCCTCTCATAGACAAGGCATCCATGCTATGATTATCTATGGTTTTTCGCCTCATCTCTTATGATAGTAGGGATGATACAATTTCATCAAATTTTAAGGTTGCCTGGCTAGCACTACCTATTGCAACAATTAGGTCATCCCAAGAATCTGGCAAAGAACATAATAATGTAATACATTTATCTTCTTCAGCCATTTTAATTCCAACAGAGGTTATCTAACTTACCAGAGTACTGTAGACATTCAAATGCTCTGTTACAATGTCATTCTCGTCCATTCTGAGGTGAAACAACTTCTTTTGCAGAAACAACTTGTTCACAAGGGATTTTGATTGATACAAACTCCCTAGTTTTTCCCATAGTTTTATTGCACTATCTTCACCAAATACGTTCAACAACACAGATTCTAATATGCACAATCATATTGTACTCCTCGCCCTTCTTTCTAATTTATCCCAATCATCTTGTGACATTGCAGTGGGTTTCGTACCCAGATCCACAGCAATACACTGTTCTCAATATACTAGAAGATCCTCCATTTTGAGCTTCCATAGCTCCAAATTACGGCCATTAAATTTCTTGATCTCAATTCTTGAAGTGCTCCCCATTCTATTTCAATGCACAAATCAACACTGCAAAGCTCCCATTGAACCCAGGTTTATCACAAACCCAAGATCTATCAACCGCGTCGAACCCTTAGTAGCAAAGGCATCCACATGATGCCAAAATTGAGCTTTGATACCACATGTAAGTTTTAAACCTATGCAGAGAAACAAAGCATACATATTGTTTTAAGCAAAATAGAGATCACAACACATCATTCACACATAAACACAGAGATTTACCCTGGAAAGCCTTAACTGGGAAAAACCAGAAAACCTTGGAGCCACACCTCTTATATTCTCTTTATTAAATTATGAATCCTCACAATAAAAAATATAGGTATTTTGTAACATCCAAATACCCTAATCCGTTAACCCAGATTAGAAAAAGTCCCCAATCCCTTAACCGAGATTAAGTTACATATTTTTAGACAAATTCTAAAAATAGCCACAAACAGCTATAGAAGGTGCTTTTGGAATCGCTGAGCTGCAGCGCTGACATGCACACCTCCCCCCCATACACACATGCAAAGAATATAACATATACCCAATATGATGGAACTTGGAACGATCGAAAAATACGAGTCTCGGGAGACCTCCAATATGATTTTATCTAGGTGGATATTCGATCCCATCTCAAATTTTTATTTTGTTTTTTCGTTTGAAGGTATGGAAGTGAATGAATATGGGATCGAGCTTTATTTTATTGTGTTTCATGAGCTCCTCTTGTGTTTATCTGGTGTAGAATTCAGTAGTTTGTATCCATTGTTCCTCATGTTTTGGGTTTTTTCATAATTATTGGAATCAAACCTTACAATATTCTAGTATACGATTTCCCAAATTGAGATTAGCACTATTTGTTTCCTATTTTCATTTAGGAAAGTCTGATATATTGAAGGCCCTATCCACGCCTTTATTTAACTTAAATTTACTTAATCTGGAGTTTTGTTTCATTTGGTTGTGAATGGTTAAGATTCAGAAAAATGATATGCCTTTAAGTTTTGCTTCCTATATGTGATATATGTGGGAGTGAACAATATGAGGGTTTATCTTCCTTAATTACTGAATTTTTGAGTCGCAAAAAGACCACATTTTATTCACCTTATTCCTATCTTATCCCTCCATAAAACCATTAATATCCACCATTTTCATGAATAAATATGGGTTACCTTGTTATTTTTCAAATCAATTATTTTTGAGTATTTTGAGTGAAATTGTGTTTAATTATTGAGAAAAATAACATATTTTCATTATACTTTAAAGTTGGATGAGTTTAGTGATGCTTACAGGTGTATTTGAAGACTTTAATAAGCTCAAAAGTCACCACCTAGCCTCAAATTCGAATTTCATCTTCAAGATGTGGTATAATTTCAAGGAGAATATCATGGAAATGTGGAGATAATATCTCATCCAATATTGTTGGAGGATTTGTAGGGATTAGTTGAGAGAAAAGTGGGTTTGTTGAGGATTTCAAGGGATAATATGAGAGAATAATGGATCTGTAATTATGATTAGTTATCTTGAATTCATGTATAAATAGGAGGGCTCTCTCCTCATTTTGTTAGAGATCTCTCTAGTGGTTTGGAAGTAGAGAATAGTTCAGAGTTAGTCATATAATAGATTTTTTTTTATTGTTATGTAATGGAGATGATGCTTAATGCGCATCATTTGATTCTCTTATGTTAATATATATTTTTATAACTTCTTTCTTATGAATTATTAGTATAGTTTATCGTGAGGTCAAAAGTTATTGTTATTTGCTTTATATCAGTTTATTTCATGCAATCTTATGCTTTCTTAGATCAGATTTATTTCCTGCAATTTCCTTCTTTTCTAGATTAGATTTATTTTCATGTCATTTTCTATTTTTGCAAGCTTAATTCAATTTCAGTCGCATGTTAATTTCAGTCACCTAGATTAAGTTAGCAATACTATTCCCCTGCATATATTTTGTCTATAAGGATCACAAGTTTACCCTCTCTTCGGGTTGACAATTAAATCGTTGGATATCTGATATAAATTGTTTAATGTTTTTTCCCAACATTTTGGCGCTGTTGTCGGGGAGGTGCTAAAAGGGATTAGAGTTTAGATAGGTAGATAGTTCATTTTTTCATAGAAAAGGGGAGGGAAAATGATAAGACGCAAGGATGGCTTCACTACGGAATTTCCGGAATTCCCATGGTGTAATAGCTAGACGCATCAACTTTGGTGGGTCACCCCAAAGCCTTGTTATTTCTGCAAATGCGAGTTTGTTTTTATGCAAATTTTCCCTTTTCATTTTCAATTTGGATTTCTTTCATTTTTGGGCCCACCTTTATTTCATACTAACTTGTTTTTAATTTTGTATATGTTCATTTTTGTTTTGTACAAATTTTTGTGCACTTTTAATTTCTGTTTTTTTCACTCATTTTGTACTAACTCATTTTGTACCGTCTTTTTCATTTGTCATGTACTTTTTTTCATTTTTTTAAGCATTTGATTTGATGAATGTAAGTTTGGAATTACTCACTGAGATCCTTGCAAAAGCCGGGATCTCCTCTTCTCAAGAAGAGGAGATCTTGATCGCAATTAAAAATGAAACCTCTCCTCTAGAAGTGACGGAAGACTCAAGATTTGAAGAGTTCTATACATCTGATAAGGAACAAGCATGAGAGAAGGAAATTGAGGAGGATGAAGAAGGGATCTTGGGTGATCATCATGCAAATGAGAGCTGCATCTAACAATGTTTCCAAGTAAGTACTAGGTTAGATCAGTTTTGTTTTTGGTTTTGTTTTGCTAATTTACATTTACAATCCCTAATTTTGCATACTTTTGAATGTACTAGATTTCATGTTGTAAAATCTTCTGTAAATATTCTTTTACTTCTTCTACATGTATGGTTCCACTCGAAATTTCACTACACGTAAATGATTGTAAAATCTAATTAAAGTAAAGTAGGTAGGATTTAGTTTTTGTTTTTGAAATTACTATATAGGATGTTTTGCTTGAATTTGATGTAATGTTTCTATTTGTTAAATTTTTTTATTTCTAATAGTCTTAATTACTAGTGTTTTTTATTTTCTTTTAGGAATTAAAAAATAGTTTTAATATTTTAAATCTAAAAAATTTTATGAAATTTTTTATCTCTTTCCATTTTCATTTTTCATTTAATAAATTTTGTAATCATACTAGGAATAAAAATAGATTAGGTTTCTTTTAAATCTATGAACCATTAGAAAATAAAATAAATTAATTAACAAACAAATAAAAATAAAAATAAAAATCTATATAGTTTTTGTTTTAGTTTTAATATTTTTCTTTCTTTGTTTTAGTTTCTAAAAAAAATAGATAAACAGATCTAAATCAATTTGATCAACAATTTTTAATTTAAAAATTACAACAAAATTGCATAGATCTTCGAGGCATCAATTTTAAGAAAAAATTTAATTAAAAATTAATAAATCAAGTTTAATATATAGTTAGTTTCTTTGTTAGTTTTTAGTTTTTTTTATAAAAACCTCCAATTATAAACATTAATATATATTATAAAATAATACCATTCGTGAAACATTAATATTAATATTAAAAAAAAAATACATTAAAAATTTATAAAATAAATAAAACAGAGCCTTTCAGCCTTCCATGTGAACCTACAAATGCTTCAACCTTTAATCCCTCCATGTGAAACTTGCAAACGCTTCACCCTTTCATCCTGGAAATTGAACCTGCAAACATAAAATTTTAAAAAATATAAAAACGATTAAAACGATTGACAAACTATTAGATATCACTAGTAAGTATGCCTATTGCAAAGAACCAAAGAGAAAGGAGAAGGATACGAGGTATACTAGATCTCTTGAGATATGGAAGAGGGTGCTTGAATAAAAAAAAAACATGCTGAAGTGAAGCCGTATCCATCCCTAATGCCTTTATTTTCCTGCCTAATCCCTAACCATGCCTTTGAAAGCATTCTTCCATCTGTCTGTTTGGCTGTGGTATCACTCGATCAATCACAATAGAAAGGATACGGGATTTTCTGATGTAAATATGAAAGTCGCATCAATCCACATAATGTGCAATATCTACCACATGGATCCCTCGTGGCAGCCCCGATGAGATCTTTGGGATCCTGCTCTAATAGAAGCGCAATCCTAGCAATCAAATTCCATTTTTTTAGCATTTCACCGATTAATTTATTTTTATTTTATCAGGCGAGGGATTCTTTCCTAGATTTAGGAGATAATTTTAGATATGGTTATGGGATTATTCTCCCTCACCACCTGCCAAAGCGTATGGAGCTAAAATGTTGAATCAACATATGTAAATAACTTAATATTATGCTAATATTGTTGGCCAGATAGCCAGTCTCATCATCACCAGTAACATTCTTAGAGGGTATTTCCATACAAATTCTAGTTATATATGATACTGGCATATATAAGTTTCAATGTGCCATTTGAATTGAATCCATAGCTGATACATGGGAGCCACCAATAGATCGCGTTAGCCAATAGTAGTTTATGCTGTCAATGCACTTGATATAGGTTTTGATTCCAACCAGAGATGTTGGGTGGGATTGGATACTCAGTGTGGATACTCATTACTTGATTGTAATCACAATTGAGAATATATAATGTTATGAAAAACTAGATAACCTTAAATTAAAACAATAAATGTAACAATATAGGAATGCATAACGAAAATTTTAAAAAATTCCTAAGTGTAATAGTGAAAATCTAACTTCAATCAGCATCTACACTCCATCAAATAGATAGAGAAAATAAAACTCTTCACGGGCCATGGGAAAGGTTGCGCAAACCAAAACTGAAAAACGTAATGGAACTGTGAAGTGAAGTGAGACTGCGAGAAGACAGTTTTTGGGCTTTAGCCAAATTCCTATGAATTCGATATGTGTTTTTGTTTGGTAAAGGTGTACATGTACATGAGTCCTGATTTCACAAACAAAAATCCACCATTAAAACATAATATCCAAACATTGAGACACTATCAGACATCCCAACATATGCATTGTCCATAATCCATGCTTGAAACACTACTTAGAAACCTAATAGAAAGCTGATTTTGAACAAATGCTATAGTTCATCAAGAACTGAAGAAAACAAAATTCTTCATAATAGGAAAAATTAGCTTCACTCTCCACCTCTAACTGCATTTGGAGTAAAGACATGTATGACAGCTGCCAACAATCCTCTCCCTCATTGTTAGATCCTTAAATACACAGTGATAGGGGTCAAATGTAATGAAGTAGTGTATTGAAGTTTTGCTTTACTCTTGTGCAAGAGCTGGTGGACACTTGAAGATTTTGAAGTATTGATAAGAAAACTATAAATCACCTCCGAGAAAGTGTATTCATGGTATGCTAATGATGGAATAGACTGCCCATTAGAAAAATATATATATGCTTCTAACAAAATATTTCCATACTTCGACTTTGAGGATTTGGGGTTTCATTCGATTCTTCTACTCAATGGTACCTATTTCCAGGTAGGACTCCACCCAGGTAATCAATGCTTCTTGTATAGTTTGAATTCTCTCTGAGCTGATGGGTTGAATCTTGGCAATAGTGGAAGGAAACACTACATCTTGTTTTGTGCTTGGTATCTTTGTGTTCACAGTGAGAACTATTATAGTCCTACCCATTAAGATTTTAATTCTTGAATTACGAGTGCATTAATTTTTGGGGTTTACACCCAGTTTATTTAGGCGTTTAATGATGCAATGCATGCTATCTAGATGGTTGGTCGTGTCTCTAAATCCTGGTGTTTAATGCCTTAATTTCATAGTTTTATTTTGAACTAACGCTATTTGTAATTTGTATAAATACGTAAACTTCATTCTCCATGTTTATTATTCTTATTTAATCTACAACCATAATTATAAGTATGAACTAGCTGTTTCGAAACACATTTCCTCTGCATATATATTTTTTCATTGTTTATATGTTTAGATGTTAGGAAGAGTGATAAATAATTAACCTTCTATTAGAGGATTTGCTTGGTTAATACACAAAATACTTTTTCATTGCGTGGGTGCATAATTTTAATTTTCCATACTGAGCTTCCATTTGGATATGGCCCTAGCATAAGCATTATATTATTTCTAATGCTAAATAATATTCATAATTTTCAACACCGTTTGTTTGATTTTCATTATATATTTATACTGAAGTGTTAACCTTCATTTGAGGCTTGAACTCTATGCCTATAGTTCTGTTTGTTTCCCAAAACTGTAAGTGTTATAAATTCTAAGAATTGTTTAACAATAATATAGAGTACTCTCAATTATTTTATTTTACTGAGAATGTTAAGACAAAACTTACCTCTACTTCACTTGAGTCCCTTATGCCCAATGATATGCAATATTCCTATTTCACTTGTTCTTTGATGTAATAGGATTTTGTTTTTAAGTGATTTTTTTTTAAGAGCCAAATAATATTCTATGGTTTTCAAATGTGTGGTATATGAATTCAACCAATTTTCTATTACCTAAGAAGTCTATGGAGTAGAAATTTTATATTAACCATTTCTTGTTGATTTCAATTTAAATAACAATAATATCAAAATTATTCTTGCATTCCCTTTGAATCTATTAATTATAATTTTAGATAATTTTTCTTTTCCCTAATTACGGACTAAGAACCTTGTGTTTAAGGAACTTAACTCTTCTTTCCTCCTTGGTTAGATTTTTACAAGCGTTTTCTTAGTAGGGATCTATTATCCCTAAATATATTTATGAATTATCTAACTAGAAATAAAATAAATAGACTTCAATCAAACATAATGTATTACCTACATTTAAAATTCCTCAAAAATCTTTTCAAAAGTAACAAGTTAAATATGCAATTTGCATTCCTATATGAAATTGAAATTGAAACAATAAATATAACTTATGCAAGACTCTTCAGAATCTATGATAACATTCCATGCTTTCAAAAGGAATAGATATATTTTTAATTCTGTCCTACATAAATTTCAAAAGAATTTACTTCCAACATAGTAAGTAGGATTTAAAATAAGATGAAAGAATAAGAATGACTTATCATCCTTGGCAGGCCAACTAAGCTAGGAACTTCTACTTTCATCTCAACCATATATTCCCGAGTAGTTGTGTAATTACAACTTAGTTAATCACCCCCGAGCAATACCAAGCACACTAACAAGGAACAATCATAGTAAATTGTTTTCTATCTCTTGATTAGTCTATTGCGGAGTTTCTACAAGGTTTTTTTTACCAACTCTATGTAAAACCTTATGTAATTCCATTTAATAATCCTCAGTACCTCTAGGACTAGTTGTTGAATAATGAGTTTGCATTGGTGTCAATTCAATCTAAATAGTCACTTTGCATGCATAAATTGTGAGGATGTGTGCATAAATAGTGAAGCTCCATTCATCAATGGTGAAAATGTGTGCATAAACACATACAAAAATTTGGTTTTATAAATAAATAAAATATAGAAAATACATAAAAGAAACAATAATAAAGGTGTTATAATAATTAAAAAATATATAAATACAAATTAACAATAGGTAAAATATAAATATAAAAAGTAATCTAAGAAAAACATAAAATAATAAAATTAATATGCGTCTTTGAAATCGAAGGCAGCTGCTATCGCAATTAAGCCTTCTTTTAAATTTTTATTTTTGCACAGTGGGACCTGGCACATCTTCAGTTGGGGGGGAGGGGGGCGGGGAGTATCCGCATGGTCATTGAAACTGCTAAACTTATCATAGAAATCGCTTATTTCGCACACTCCTCTCTAATCCAGATCATAAGATAGTCTTCTTTTAGAGGGGTCGACCACTGGAAGGGTTGAACCTCTCTCCCTATTGCACAATCATTACATAAAGACGCATATTCATATCTAAATACATAAAATTATAAGATTAAAGTAAGCACATAAAATTTGTTTTTGTAAATAAATCAAATTTAAAAAATATATAAACAAAAACACTGCAATAATAACATTACAAAAATAAAAATTAAATTAAATTAAAAACTAAAAACATATAAATAAATAAAAAGTATTAGGTAACAAATAAAATCATAAAATTAAAATTACAAATGAATTTGAAATCTTCTCAAATTTTATGATTGTTGCGCTAATTTGTTTTTGTAAGTCGCTCAGAAACATGTTTTGACAAGAAGAGCTCCTTAATATGCATTTCTACTTTAAGGTATAAGAGCATTTTATTTATTTTAAGTTTTTATTAAGCACATATTTTCATGTATTTTCAATTCTCTCACAAGTTTGTTGCAAGAAAATGCTAACCTTTTTCAGATTTAAAGACGAATGCATGGCATGCAGAAGTGATTTCTAGAATCACAGAAACTTTTTGGAAAAATGCTCCATTAAAAGCTTGAAGAAGTTAAGTTTCCACTATGTATGTCATGACATTTTGCTGCTAGAAAGAAGCCTTTCAGAGACCAATTATGCCATGTCATGATTACTTACCCTTTTTCCTTCCAAGATTATCCATCATCCATGTCAGATTCTACCTTTTCACTACCTTATACATCGTAACTTCTCGCATGTCTACCTTTTGAGTTGCACACATTTTTAGTTCATATTTTTCCTTATGAATAAAACTATTCAACTTCATTTCCATGACTACATTTCTTTGTTATCTCTGCCATAAAAAATGTTTGACCCTCATATATTTTATCTATATCCCTACCACTCATTATGTACAACTCATGTTGAGTGATGTGGGATTTCTTAAGGCCCACCTTTCAACAAGTCTTGTCCCATATACCTCAGCACCTTATCTGGGATAGAGACTAGAGTTCATTTTTAGTAGCTTGAGGCTTGCATGCCTTAATGGCAAGTTCTATCGCTGAAAATCATGGAAATACATCAATGTCCCTTGATCTTTAGATCTTGCAAGTGGCTCGACATCAACTCCTTTATTCTCACTTTGCATGATGTACATAGGTACCTTGACACTACTTGACATCAATGGTGAGATTGCCTCGCATTGGTTAACAACATTCATCAATGGTCGATAATCCAATGAATTCTTTCCATGTTTGACATCGACACATTTATTCACATGGTAAGAATTGTGTCATCGAGTTTTGTAGCAGGTGAAGACTATATACTTTGCATGAGTCCATCAACAGTTTTACAGCAGCATATTTCAGCCATATGAGAGTACCAAAGTTCTACTTTCATCTCTCATCTTCTACTTCATCCAACCAAGCCGCAGTTCAGATTTCTTCACTTCGTACTCTATGATCCAGTAGCAGCAGGAACATTCCTATTGTATAGGTCATCAACTTTTTGGGTAAGTGGAGGTATGTTGTTTTCTAATCTTTAACCATGTAATTCCTTAAATGCTAGAAAATGAATGAATTTGGAAAATTACCTCACTACATTTCCTTTCTCCTTTTCACAAACCTTAATACATCTTAAGTTGGGGAGGGGGGGGGGGATTATTCATTACCATTTTACATATTCATCATCTCATTTATCCTTAATAAACATGTATTTCCCAAACTATGCTATATATTGACATGATTCATAATATGAAGAAAATGAATTCTAATATACATTGATGGTTCATCATTTCTAATGCATGTATACTTTTAAATCTTATGTATTGCAGTAAAAGTACAAGTGAATGTTGTTAACACAAGAACCAACATTTGTTGTACTTATGGTTTTCACACAAGAACCAACTATAAGGAAAATTTCCGCCACTCATGCATTTCAAATCATGGAATTATTTACTGTTACATACCATCACCATGTAAATCCCATCTACAAAGCCAAAAGTTTTAAAAAGAATCAATGCATAGTTGCATGAGGACATGCAACTAGTCAAGTCAGGGGGAACGTTGAGCCGCAAAAAAGGCCACATTTTATTCACCTTTTACATACCATTTTCCAACTTATTCCTATCTTATCCCCCCATAAAAACATTAATATCCACCATTTTCATGAATAAATTTGGGTTACCTTGCTATTTTTCAAATCATTTATTTTTGAGTATTTTGAGTGAATTTGTGGTTAATTATTGAGAAAAATAACATATTTTCATTATAATTTAAAGTTGGATGAGTTTGGTGATGCTTATAGGTGTATTTGAAGACTTTAACAAGCTCAAAAGTCACCACCTAGCCTCAAATTCGAATTTCATCTTCAAGATGTGGTCTAATTTTAAGGAGAAGATCATGGAAATGTGGAGAGAATATTTCATCCAATATTTGTTGGAGGATTTGTAGGGATGAGTTGAGAGAAAAGTGGGTTTGTTGAGGATTTTAAGGGATAAGATGAGAGAATAGTGGATCTGTAATTATGATTAGTTATCTTGAATTCATGTATAAATAGGAGGGCTCTCTCCTCATTTTGTTAGAAATCTCTCTAGTGGTTTGGAAGTAGAGAATAGTTCAGAGTTGGTCATAGAATAGATTTTTTTTATTGTTATGTAATGGAAATGGTGCTTAATGCACATCCTTTTATTCTCTTATGTTAATATAGATTTTTATGATTTCTTTCTTATGAATTGTTAGTATAGATTTATCATGAGATCACAACTTATTGTTAATTGCTTTATATCAGTTTATTTCATGCAATATTATGCTTTCTTAGATCATATTTACTTCCTGCAATTTCCTACTTTCTTAAATCATATTTATTTCCTGCAATTTCTTGCTTTTCTAGATTAGATTTCTTTTCATGTCATTTCCTGTTTTTGCAAGCTTAATTCAGTTTCAGTCACATGTTAATTTCAGTCACCTAGATTAAGTTAGCAATACTCTGCCCTTGCATATATTTTGTCTGTACATCACAAGTTTTCGCTCTCTCCGAGTTGACAGTTAAATCGTTGGATATCTATTATAAATTATTTAATGTTTTCTCCCAACATGAATCTTCATAGTTTTTCAATTGAACCCTGTGCATTTCTCTGTTAAGTTCCTACCTTTATATGTTGTCGCTTTGTCTGTGGCTCTTTCACACTGGTATTTTAGGCCACTCACTAAGTTTTAATTCTTAAGAGTTAGAACAAATTCTTTTTCCCATGTTCAAGTCCGTGGTGTTTTTGACAGAAGATTAAAATCTTTTGCAACAACTTAGCCAAGAAAAGGTGCTTGTGGCCATGTGCAAGTCCTTGGTGTTTATGACTGAAGTTTAGATGTTACTGCAACAGCTTAACTTGGCTAAGTGAAATGGAAGCCTTTAGAATATTAAACTTGCAACAAAATTCACTTTCTTGGCAACCCTTCACCCCGATCCAATCAAAATCTTCTTCGAAAATGGAATGACATGGAATATGGATGAGACACATCCTAATGAGACCATTTATCGATCTGCAGATGCCAAACACCCCCATTGCAAGAAAATTTGTAAATAGTTGGGGTGTTGTTTGACATTTCTGTACTCTTGTACTAGGTTCCTGCAGGAAACACGTGAGAGAAGGATGCCTGAAACAATGCATTTTATTACACTTTATTGTATTCACGAAATTTGAGTGGGAAATCTGTTCACATGGCATTTCTGCCATGCAAGCAGGCTGCTTGTGGTGACCAACCTTTTCCCTAAAATTAGTCTTATTGGGTAGTAGGCTTGACTTTTAGGGTTATGCAGTTGATCTCTTATTAATTATTTGTCTCTCCAATGATTTTAATGTCAATTATATTTTCCATCTAATATTTGGAATCCATTCACTGCAAGTTCTAAGAGTTCCCTGTCAAATGCTTGTTCTATATGATTAAATTTGAACATATCTGGTTCAAGATATAGGGAGTAATGGGAGGAAACCATCCATGTATACAGCCCACACAATTGATTGGTCATGGCTCAAATCACTATTTGCAGGACCGCATTTGTTTCTGTGAAATTGCTTTGTCAGAGTAATATGTTTTTCTGGTATACTAGCACTTAAGAACAATTTCAGGCTTAAGAATAACCATTGTAATATCTATGCCTTTTCCTCTCTTTCCTTACAAAGGGTCAGCATTGAAATTGAGAATGAGTATAAAAAAATACATTCTAGCCATTTTTTTGTTTTATAAAAATTGCAAAGTGTTTCAAGTATAGGTTATACAGTAAATCAAATTTGTGGTGAGCTTAAGACAAAAATGTGTTAAAACTCAAAATAGACATGAGCATGTTCAAATCTCTTCATTTTTAACATAGTTTATTCTAAAAACTTGCCATGAATTGCCAATTTTATTTGGATAATAAGCTTTGTTCCAAAAGATACAAGGCATTCTAATTTTCCTCACCCAATCCTTTTGAGCTTCCATATTTAGATTGATTTGTCATTTAAAATCTCATGTTAGAATAGCTATGAATGTCAGTTGTTGAAGATTAAGTGCTTCTGCTTAAAATAATAGTATGGGATGCGTGAAGAAAGGGATGACAAACGAAATGGATTTCAATTTTTAATCAAATAAAAAAATTAACCATACACAATTTGTGATTTAAGTTATTAAAAAAATATCAAGGAATTTAGATGCACCTCATCCGGTTTGGAGAAGACGAAAAAAACATCACAAGGAATTTTAGGAGATTTCCTTCAATTTTTCCTTTAATTTGTTCAATTCTCCACCCCATTTTTTCAATTCAATCTGCAGTCTTGTATCTCAACTTGGTTCCTTTGAATTTTACTAGCCAAAGAAGGTTTTTTGTCGTCATGATAGAATTTGGAGAATGTTGACCACTATGTCACATGTGTCGAAACTCTTTTATGGGTTTGTTCAAAAATCCTACAAGGTCAGAACGTAGCTCTTCATTTCTTCTACCAGGATAAGTACATTGTTTCTAGACTTAATATTTCCAAGAGCAACTCTCCTATTTGTTAGTTTCCATCCCTTCTAGAAAAGATAGAGTTTATAATTTCAACCACTCTCCTTGTCTTCAATTTATGCTTGTGTCTTGGCTTCATTTCACCCTCATTTATCTTTCATTTCACCACTTATATTGGCGCATGGGATGAGGGCATTCATTTTGTGGCCTGTTCAGACCAAATTTTTTGCAAGAATGTAAGGCGAATTAGCCTATGACAATCGACTTGTGCTTCTAACACAAATTGTACTCTCACCCACTACAAACTGCACATTTAAAAGTATGATTTGTCATTTGAATCTATCCATATGAATCAAATCTGATTTGAGCAACATAGGTAAGTGATTTTAGTACTCACGGAGTTTTAGGTTTCCGACTGTAATTGCCAAAAAACTCAGAAGAAATGCGATTCCTGGTTAAAAAACACCCTCTTTCTTATAGAGGCTTTACTTATTTGAAGTTTATTTTCACTAAATATTACTAGACATCCATGACATGCACATTGCGTCCATGTTAGGTTATAGTTATGACATGGCACGCTTCTCAATTAAGGCCAAGGGAGACTAAACTTGCAACAAAAGCACTTTCCATTAGGCTATTTTTTTCTCCCAATATACAGGATCCATCAAAATCATCGGGTTATAACTAACATTTCTTGGAATGAAGTGACATACAAAATTATGGTGTCGAACAAATAGAAGGTAACAAATACGGTAGTTAGGAGGGGATCTCTCCAGCATAAGAGAGACTGTAATATTTCACCTTGTGCTGCCAAGTCTTCGACCACAGTATGTATTCTTCCTGCAACACTCCTCAACCAATCGTAGTGCATCCTCATAATATCAGAACCCTTTGAAGTTGGGAAAGTGTCAAATTCCTCATCAAGTTCATCAGGATGCACCCCCTCGACATTGGAGAGTCCTATTTGAGTGTGATTGTTGAGTGTAAACTTATGAATCCCAACAAATATTGAGCTCAAGTCATTCAACAGTTGGGTCTCTTTCGACCCAACTGCTTCAAGGAACTCTTTCGACGAGATTCTTTGGATAGTAGTTTAACCTTTACCTTTACAATTAGCATGATGGTGGTTTGCAAGGGATCTCTAAGATATTTTCTTGTGAGTCAACCTACAAGGCCAATGTAACCCTATGAAAAATGGTAACACCATTCATTCTTATTCTCCTCTGTTCTTAATTCTTTGAAATGTGCTTTTATTCTCCCACATAATTTTATTTAAAGATTTGAATAGATTGACAACTTCAAAGTCTTTGTCTTGCATCAATAGAGAAGAGGATCCATTCTTCTTGCTCTAGATGTTTCCTTCCATTGTGATGAGTCCAAATACTATGATAATACGTATTCCGAAAGTTTCCTTCCATTGTGTTGCATCCAAATCCTATTGACTATGATGGAAGAGGTTTTTTCTCTGATTAATGGAAGTTGAATAAACACTCGTGTTCTATGGAAGTGAGGCTAAATATCGTGCTGATCCAGGTTTACGATGAGGATACACTCATTCAACAAACAAATGGACTCTACAAAAACACCATTTATGGCATTGAGGAGGAAGATTGAGTTGCCCCACCTGCTAGCCTTTCTGAAGCTCCTCCTTTCTCTTGTTTCTGAGGTCGCTTCTCAGATCTTATCGTATTTTTACGAGGTATGATTTTTGAATGATAAGGGTAGGACAAGATTAACTACATCTGCCATTGAAAAGACATTGTGCTCCTCCACACTTTGATTTCTCTAGAGAGTTTTGGGTTGCTGAAGAGCCAATTGAAACATTGTTGTTGTCTTTGAGAGCGTTCCATCATATTTATCCCATTGCTAAGGGAACCTTTCATCCTTCTCAAGCAGTTGTTCGTTGTATCTGTCGAATTTTTTTTCTAATCTTGGAATTTATCTCTAATATCATGTCAGAGACTCATTGCATGACGTAACTAAATTTCAAAGAAATTTTTGTTTTCATCCATGGAAACTACATTGTGTATTTGTTGGATGAGAGGATAAATAATAACAGTGCTTCGTTTTATGAAATATGTTGCACCTATACTAATTTAAGTATCCATAGATTAATTTGTAGCATAGAAATGAGATAGCACAATATAACTATGAATCATATTGAAGAAAAAATGCAGTCATGTGTTGTATCTAGGGAAGGAAGAATTTGACGAGTGTTGAATGATTACACTTTATATAGGGAGAAATAATTGTGTCAGGACTATGGTTGTGTTGATTCCCTGGCATAGAAAGTAGAAAAAATATTCTACTTTCTCTAATATTGTGTTTGCACTTTGATATTTATTCTTTTCTTTTGTTAATCGAAGGGATGTTTGTAGTTCATTTGGGCTTTATTGTACTTCTTTCTCCACCTTCCTCCTATGGTAGAATTGGAGAACTATAGGTGTCTGCAATGGGCTTTGGTTGGGTTGATTTATTTAGAGGAATGAAGAAGCTAGTGGCTACTTTGGCAGTGGTACCAGTTGTCGTCTTTCTCTCATTTATTCAGAAAAATGAGATGGAATGGGAAATTCCATACTCCATAGCTAGGGTTTCATTCAGTTCTGCGTTATTGCCTTCATTTTACAATTTATCTTTCACCAACAAAATATGGGCTGGATTTTCCTGTCCTATCTTTTCATGGTACGCTCTCTTCCTTGTTTCAATTCAATTTAGTTTCTTAATGGTGGCATCCATGGTTTCTCTATGTAATACCAAATATGAATCAAGTTGTTTTTTCTTTCAAAACATTTTCTATGTATGTGCTCTATTATTTTACCATGTCTTATTATGGTTATCAACTCCATGAATTATGGTTAAGCGGTTCCATGAATTAAGTGAATAATGTATAGTGGCCATGTAATAATGGATAGCTAAATGTTTATAAAAAGCAAAGATTTTAACATCTTTTTTTTCGGAAATGCAAATGACATCACAATACAAACTAGCAGTATAAATCCAAATGAAATATTAGCTTAGAAATCATTAGGTAACAATGGTAGCCAATCAAATCAATTGACAATAGATATGCTTAGCCTGCTAGCTCATAGCACAATCCAATAAAATAGCTCAAAAAGTAAGTTTTTAAAAGTTATGCTCCTATATTCCACTATGTTTCCCACAATCTTGATAAATTCAAGTAAAATATGGTGCCTGAAGTATAACATTACTTATTTGGATGGAGTGGTAGTTTTAAGAGAAAGGGAGATACAATTGTCCATAGGATCAATTTTAGTTGAACAGTTTGTTAAATGTTCCTTATTAAGTAGAGTGGAAATAGATAATTGTCTGTGAGATGTTATAAGAGTTCTCTACTTGGGAAATAAGTATCCATCCAGACCCATTTTCTCTCCAAACAGGATAGACTTCACATTATTTTAGTGTGTTCAGGGAAATATGTAATGTTGATGTATGCCTAATTTCTAGTATGGAGTATTTTGGTTAGAGACAATCGAATAGGTGGTAATAGGTGTGAGATGGATATATTTTAATCTTCTAATATTTTTAATGGATGGAAGGAGTTATTTGGAATATAACTTCATTGGATGTCAGATGTAATGTTGATTTGTTGTGGAATAGTTTGCAAATCTGTTAGGGGATATTGAATTTTGAGTTTTATGGTTATTTGTATAAGAGTTCAAATAATGCAAAGGAGGGATTTGAATTAAGGTATATGGAAAGGTTGATCAGAGATTTAGGTCCACTCACAAGATGATTTCATAATGACCTGTGATTGTCAAATTCTTTGTATCCCTTTGTGTAGGATAAGGGTGAAGGTCCCGTTCCTACAAAATCCTTTTTGTCATGGTCACCTGAGTTTGATTTTTATACTTGTGTGATTCTCAAGTAATGACTCGCGTCTCCCTAATGATGGATAGGCAATTGTCTATAGAGGGATGTCATAGAATAGGTACATTGTGTTAAATTTGCATATGCTTAACTAAGACATCAGTATATCATTTCATTTTTCATAATAAAAGCATATAAAACAGGATCACTGAAAGAAACAACATCACAAGAACAACACAGATTTATACTGGGAAAACACTAAAGGGAAAAACCCAGCAAAAGCTTCC